>JAECUM010007943.1:0-88325 GCA_016617855.1 Megalonaias nervosa | reverse complement strand
CATGATACCGCCTGTAAATAATCGTTTACAAATATCAGCTGCTTCATTAATGATTTCTGATGAATTATTACCAGCTCGTTTTCCTCCAATGAGGATTTTTAGTCGATTAACATCAGCAAGGACGTTATTAGGACAAGTAATAAGACCACTTCCTCGAGTAGTAAGACCACTTCCAGTTGCGCCGGGGGAATCTTGATATTCTTCCTCACTTGTTGTTTTGACTGGTTGTCGTTGTCGTGGTGATTGCAATCGTTTCATTGTTTCTTGTCGTTGTTGTTCTTGTTGTTGTAGTCGTTGTGATCGTTTTTGTAATTGTTGTTGTAATTCCAATTGTTTTTTGTTGTACTGGGTCTTCCCCTTCCAGCTACACCGGGATCAGGTGATGGTTGTCTCCGCTGTCGAGATTTCTGCTTTTTTTGGTGATATAACTGGTATTCCAACACCTCTTCTCATTTCAGAAACTTTATCAACAAAATCATCATATTCTTTTTTATATTTTTGACTGATGCGTGGAATATATTTGTACTCACGAAATACCCTATCAACCCACTCTTTTTCTGAGGTGCCATAAAATTCTGACTTTAGAAACTGATGCCGCATCTGATATCCCGCCGCAGCAACCTTAACAGGATCAATTATAACTTCTATATAGCCTTGTTGAGTAAAATACCGAGTTTTTAATTCTGGTTTAGACAGATCCTCGACAATATTTTTAACATCTTGAATTTCAGCACGTGTTTTATCGGCAGACTCTATAGCTTCCTTAATTTGGTTTGGTAATGCTCCAGTAACCTGCTGTGTTGCAGTTGTAGCCTCAGCGGTTTTCTCCAACGCGGGAAGAAGACCCCTAGTAGTCTTTGTAACAGGTTTAAATAAATGTTCTGCACCTTCTGCAAATTCCACCTGAGACTCCTGACGAGCTTGTAGTTGTTCTTTGACAGAATCAAGGACGGGTAGATATTTTTTAATTGCCTCTAGTCGCTCACGAGCTAGTTTAGATGTATGAGATTCCATTATTTGATATAACAATGATTTAATTATAGCAGCAGGGAGGGTGAACGACCAGCGTTGTGTGACTCGGCGAGTAAACGAAACACGCCATAAAATAAAAACAAACGTCAACGCGAAGTAACAAAATGAGCTAAAACCCAATTAGAGAAATCTCATGGTCAGTTAGAGTCTTTGGTTTGACGTTATTGACCTTGAGATTTCATTTTCGTAGGAAGCTTTATTTTTCATAAATAAGGTCTCCAGCAAAATGGTGTGTTCACCCTCTCTGCTGCTGTTTTAGTGCATTGTCGGGATCGTGGGAAAAAATGGCTTAATTGCCATTCTCACCCAAACTAGAACAGATAACTTCAATTGCAACACACCGACACATTGGCCTCCATGAGACACAGCTGGCAGTAAAAACCGCATGCAAATCGTCCTGTCCGTTCGTCCGTACGACCAAGAGAAGCAATAGTTTGAGAGCAATGTGGGACTTAAATGCCATTTTCTCCCAAACTACAATACCTATCTTACAGTACGACACACCCCGACACATCGGCCTGGATGAGACGCATCTGGCAGTGAAAACCGCATGCAAATCGCCCTGTCCGTTCGTCCGTAATCTTCCGAAAACCGTGCTTTGGAAGGACAATGGCCTGGGAACGCCGACAAGAGGCGAATTTTTTTTTCCTGGCCAAACGGCTGGAGCGATCGGCTAGTGCTAGATAGTAGTAGATCGGGCTTGATGAGAGGCGTCTGGGAAAATATTATAATTACATTCGTCTTGTCCGTTCGTCCGTAATCTGAAGAAAACCGTCTTATTGAGCCCCCCTCCAATGTTAAAGACGAAATGTCGATTAAAAAAAGTTTCCTCCCCGACGGCTGGACCTATCTTCAAGTGCCATATGCCAAAAGATCGGCCTGAATAAGATGCGTCTGCAAGTGCAAACTGCGTTCTATTGGCTCCGTCCGTTCGTCCGTGAGCTCCAGAAAAGCATTTTCAGCCGCGCTGGGTAATACAAGTGTGCAGTTAGCTTAAATCCACTATTCTCCAAAGCTATTGTACCCTTTCTGCAATGCGAGATACCGATAGACAGAACTTGACAAGGCACGTCCGACGGTGTCAATCCCGTTGAATTTGCCCTGTCCGTTCGTCCGTGCGACGAAGAAAAGAAACTTGTTCAGGGCAATGTCGTTAAGGCGCGACAAAAGGATTAATTGGAGTTTTCTCGTAGACGCTTTGATCTAGTGCGACATGCCATATGTCAGGAGATCGGAGTTGAAGAGTCGCATCTAGCTGTGAAAACCCCATGAAAATCGCCCTGTCCGATCGTCCATACGGTGAAGAAAACCACCATTGTTAGGAGTAGGGTTAGGGTTAGGGTTACGGATGACCTTGAATAACCGGCCAACCCCTTAGGCGACAGAGACGAGCTTGGTATCGGCCGACGGCGCTTGTGTAGGTGTATGTATTTATGTATGTATTAATGTATGTATTGTTTCGGATATGTAATTTAATTACTTGTGTGTTAGTGTTTAAATTTTTTCTTTATTTTATTTTATTTCATTGCAAGCTACTGTAATGAAAAGTCTATCCACTGGATTTTATTTTCGGAAAATTGGTTAGGTCAAGTAAAGAGTACTTTTAGCTACCCTAATTATTGACCTAGTTTTGATTTTGTAAAGACAGGTTAAATGATTGGTCAGTTCAGGGAAATACATGGGTTCGTGATCATTAAGTGTAAGTAACGTTTTTGACATAACTATTGAAGTGAATGGCCACGTGACCTAGCGCGTGATCTAAAAACTGTTGGGTGATTTTTCAGTCGTAAAACAATACTTTTCTGTTGAGTTTTTCTATTCTTTAGAATTAATAATTAATTAAAAACACAAGTGCTTCGGCGTTTCATCCAATTCTTGGACAAATACATTCAGTGGAAATTCTTCAGAATTCTAAAGCCGGAATATTATTCTTGATTCACAAAATAAAACTACGAAATTTTGATACATCAGTACAATACTGCATTGATCTGACGTCATCGTCAGCCATCTTGGAACTTCGTTTGGTTTCGAACATGGATTAATTTAGGACATTTTAGTGATAGGACTTAAATTTTTAGATTCGAGGATGAATTTTTGGATTATAATCACAAACTGTAAGTCCTTTTTCATAACTTTACTGTGTTTTCTATGAAAATAAATTATTCTTGTTAAAATTTACAAAGCTTGTTGCCTTCACTCTTTTTTAGTTTTGAACGAGACTATACGTAACAGTACGTATGCATGCATGGATGAATGCATGTATGTATGTATGTATGTATGTATGTATGTATGTATGCATGTATGCAGGTAGGTAGGTAGGTAGGTAGGTAGATATGTAGATAGGTAGGTAAATGTAAATAGAATAGTGTAATATGTGTAGGTGTATGTATTTATGTATGTATGAATGTATTTAATATGATACCTATACGTATTATATACTGATGTGTAGCTAGAATTCTAAGCTTCATAACTATATTTGTAGCCAAACAATATCTGGTAAAATCACAAAACGGCCTGGTTAGAGCCACGTCGATCGGAATATGCGCTAGGCGTACAGACGGAAAATGTGTTAGGCGCACAGACGGACACATGACGACGTATTTAATAAGATAACTACACATATTATATACTGTTGGATAGCTTGAAGTCTATACTTGAAATATATAATTCTAACTTTCAAATATGTGGCACAATCGCAAGAAAGCAAGGGATGAAGCACATAGCATTAATATGAAGATCGGTAAAATCGCTAATCCTAAGCGATGAGTGAAAAATACCAATTTTTTTATTTGGCATGTTTACACATTTTTGTTGGCATTTACTTTTAAACATACATACATACATACATACATACATACATACATACATACATACGCTTGAACATCTCACTTGCATGTTTTTTTTATTGGACGATACAAAGAGACAGACAGACAGATATACAGACCGACCGACAGACAGACAGACAGAAATACATACATACATACAAGAGATATACATCATAAAATATTGCTGTTTATAGTATTTTATATCAATAAGTATAAAATTATGTATCAGCGAAGAAATAAATATTTTAACCAAATGCTATGTCATAATGATGAAGAACAGAAGAAGAAAGGATTAAATGAATTTTAATTAAAAAAAAGTTTGATATAATTATATCATTGTTTTGTTAAAACAACAGATAGACTTATACACGCAGGATATAGGTACATAGATACATATATACATACATGCATGCGTGCGTGCGTACATACACACATACATACATACATACATACATACAAGTAAATAAAGACAAACACATAATTATTTCAAAAAGTAGGGATGTTATTTTTTGTAACGTAACTTCTTCATCACATAAAGCTAGCAGCAGAGGTGGTGAACAGACCACTTGTCTCAATTGTCATTTGTCTAAAAAAATCAAGGTTCCTACGATGGCTGAAAATAATGTCGATAACGCTAAACCAAAACCTCCAACTGACTATGAGATTTTCTCTAATTGGGTTAGTTTATCTCGTTACTTTATCTTCGACTCTTTGTTTTTATTTATGGTGTGTTTCGTTTACTCGCCGGGTCATTCACTTTTGGTCGTTCACCTCCTCTGCTGCTGTAAATTAACCAAAGATTTTATCAACGCCTATACGATACCTAGATCTTGGGTCATGTAGATTTATTGTTATCAATCCGAACGGAACAGCTTGTCCTTTTGAAAAGAAGTTTTTAAACTTAATCATGTCCATATCCCCTGAACACCAAGTATAATAAATATTTTGTAAGGTATAATTATCTACTCCATTAAACACAACCAAAATATTGCAGTTATCTCTGATCACTTTAGGTATTTGTGTATATCGCTGAGTAACATAAATCACGTCAGTATTTTTATGTCTGCCTCTGGAAAATATCCGAGCTGGATTTGATTGTTTGTCCAGCATCACATCATCATATACTACGAGGTTATTAATAAATCCATCTAGGTCATCTACAGATGGAGCTTCATCAATATCGGTGATAAAATCAATAATATCATCTCCGTCTTCGTCCAATAATTTTGCATTTTTATTAAAATCTTTAAGTACTTCATAACATCGTTGATCATCTACAGATGGTGTTACTAAATATAATTTATTCCACTTGAGCCATCGCATTATCAGATTAAGTAATAATTGTGTCTTACCAGATCCAGATGGGCCTATTATAATCATTCTAATAGAATTTGGTAGTGCTGGATGGTGCCTTACTGGTTCTTGTTTTCGTGTCGTTGAGACGTCAATTATATCCGTATAATAAATAATATGGATTTAATATATTGTGTTAGATGCAGAGCACCAACCCATACCAGTGGATTGACAACGATAATAACAAAAAATAAAAGACGTGCAATTACAGGCAAATGTGTAAAATGTGGCACAAAAAAATATAAATTTATTCCTCTTGACTTGTCAGTCAAAGGTGGAGATATCGCTGCTTCATTAGGGAAATTACCAGGAGCCCCATGGGCTAAATACCCTGGTGAGAAACATCTTCCTGGATACAATTATTGTGGTCCTGGAACTCGACTTGATATCCGACTTGATGATCAAGATCAACCAAGACCAGGAGAGTATCCAATAAATAAGAGTGATCAAGCGTGTCATGTTCATGATGTTGCGTATAAAAGTAAAGATTTACAACAACGGCATCTCGCAGATGTGAAATTGATTTATGAGTTAAATTCTATACCCGATAAATCTCTCAGAGAAAAACTCGCTAGTTTTCTAATAAAAACTGCTATGAAAGGTAAAATAATGTTAGGGGCTGGGTAATTAATTATATAAATATTATAATGGAATCTGTTTATGATAGCCCAAGAGGATATTGGAGAGGCAGAGCAGCGATTAGTAAACTTGCTGAAGCAGCAAAAGTCTCACGTTATGTTGCTGCAGCGTGGTTAGCACGACAGGCAATATGGCAAATTTATCTACCACCACCTAAAAAAATTCAGTACGCACATTTTGATGTCAGCACCCCTAATGAAGTTCATCAAGCAGATATTTTATTTTTACCACATGACACCATTAAAATTGGTAGACGTCAATCACGCACGTACAAATACGCATTGACTGTCGTTGACGTTGCAAGTAGATATAAAGAAACAAAACCACTATCAACAAAAACAGCATCTGAAGTTGCATCTGCGTTTGAACGAATTTATCAACGAGGACCCTTGCGATGGCCACAACTATTACAGGTTGATCCTGGCAAAGAATTTCTTGGTGCAGCATCATCGTTGATGAAAAAACATAACGTTAAAATCAGACGAGGACACACTGAAATTCATCGTGATCAGGCAATCGTTGAACGATTTAATCGAACACTTGCTGAGCGGTTATTTGGATATCAATATGCAAAGGAAATATCCACTGACTTTAAGTCCGGGGAGAGATCTCGTGAATGGGTTGCAAGGTTATCAAGTGTGATAACTGCGTTGAATAATGAAATTACTCGTGCATCTTCTATGAAGCCTGTTAATGCAATTACAAAGAAATATATACCAATACAACGACGTGAATCTTCCCCTCAACCAGTATTAGGTAATGTAATTGTAAGATGTTTATATGAACCTGGTGAACTTGAAGGTGGTAAAAAAAAGAGCAACTGATCTTATCTGGAGTGTGACTCCACATAAAATTTCTAGCTTGGTAAGATCTACAGGTAGACCTGCAATCTACAGACTAGATTCGACGGCTCCTCAACGTGGATTTGTACGCGAACAATTACAAATAATTCCTAAAGACACACAATTACCACCACCTTCACTTTTGTAAACTGGCACCCCTACGTCGATTACATTCAAGACACGTTAGCATCACATTTTCGCGTGTGAGACCAAGACTACTATTAATTCTATCAACGGTAAATTGTCTTCGATTATTACTCGAATATTGCCACAACATTATTGTGTTGCAGCTTGCACAATGATTATTCTGTCGTTGTTTTAGTGTTATAATAAATTCAGCATCAAGATCAAAGTCACGCTTATTTTTCTTGTCACATTGCTTATAACTCGCTAATTTTTTCTTTATGACAACAGAGTCGCTGGTGATTTCCTCGGTTATTATGTAATCTATGATAATCCTCCGCAGCTGAGATATTCTTCTGACTCGAGACACTGCGAGATAAACTAAATTTGACCATTCGATCCAATCATCGACAATCCAGATATTTGTATCAGAAATAGTTAATCCTTGTAACGAGTGAATCGTTATAGCGTATCCTAACGTCCACGGAGATTTATCCATGCTCAACGCGCTCTCAACAACATCAACAGCAACCAAAACAATATCATTTAACACAAGGTTTTGCATCCCACCACCAGGAATTTCAACTTCAATATTCTGTCGTGGAGTATCTGCTGGGCGATAACATAATGGTACAGGTAGATTTGAAAACTTTTCTTTATGTAACGTAAATAATTTCTCTTGCAATTCATCACGAACTATCTTTCTACTTGCGACTATCAAATCAGCAGGTCTCCATAAATTTAAAAAATCATTCATAGTAGTTTCTGGAATTACTTTACGCATTATCTCACACTGTATTTTATCTGGCTGCAGTCTGATTAACCTTTTAAGTTCTTTCAGCGGTTCATCAATAGTTCTATGGTCATCAGTTATTTCTTCGTAGTAGTCTACCAATGTTTTCAGCCACTCATGTGGAGACTGTCCAATAAAGGGTCGTGGTTGACCATGATCGCCACACATAATTACAGCAGTATTTTTAGTCAATAACCATTCAAGAAATTTTTTTAATATTTCTAACGGTACTGTGTCTATCTCGTCCCAGATAATATACTTAGGTATATATTTCTCACCCATTCGCTCAGGAGTCCATGTGTCTCCGCACCATCTGAAGAAACTATGATAAGTTTGAGATTTGATTCCTCGTTCTTTTATTTCTCTGGCGAGTTTATGTGTAGGTGTCAAAACAATTATAACTGAATGGTTGTTCAGGAATAATTTAATCGCACGAGTTGTTTTACCTGAACCACCACATCCATTAAGATAAACAGTCTTATGTCTAGCCACAGGATCATATACTGATGATGCAGATGACAATTCTGATATCTGATTATTTTTGTAATATATCTCCTTAATTTCAATGTCGGCAGATTCAGAATAACTAAGTATATTTTCTTGTTTTATTCTCCATGATCCCCATTCACCCTTACCGAGTAGCGGTTTTAACGAATCCGTATATTTTTTATTTATATAAAACGAATCCGTGGCAACTCTGACAGCGTAACGAGGAAATCTATTTATCATCGACAATAGATTTATCGAAACGTAGGCTAGCATCGAAGATCTTAAATGAGTAAACTGCGGTGAGTCGCCATCAATATAGCTCACAATTGTACCTAGTTTGGCTCCGTCTGATAAATAAGCATTACTTCGACTTATAAATGTGGTTTTTTTCCGTTGTATCGGCGATTATAAAATCGAGTTCAGCATCGTCCATAATTAATCTTGTACAGTGTCGTTTATGATCATATGATCCTCCTTGTGTAAATTTACCGCTTATCTTTCTACCAAGATCTTTTGCAAGTTTCTCATCGCTTTCTTTCCTGCATTTAGATATATTATCAGCAATTTTAACAATATCATCTTCGTTAAGATCAGGAAATTGTTTCCTGACATCATTAATATTAAATCTATCCGGTTCTGGTAACCAAACTTGCTTCTGTGGACGATACGATATAATCGCTTCATTTACCTTCCATGATATCAATATTTTATTATCGAGCATATATCGCAATAGTACTATTGGAACCCAACATTTTTCTGAAAAATGTTTTCCAAACCAAGCATAAGTAATCGGATGGAGATTTTCCGTAAACTCAAATGATTCTATATAGGCGAATCCGGTTAAGTCAAAATCTGGTAAGGGTCCGTTTATCGCAACTCTGGTCATCTCGTGTGATGGATGTCCAAATCTCTTAAAGTATTCAGAACACTCTCCGTATCCAAGAAAACTTCCAGGATAACACGCTACCATATCAACTGAGATAACGTCGCTATAATCGTATTTAGTATTCCATAATCCACCGTGCCCATATTCAATACAACTTTTCTGGACATCTTCAAGAAATTCCAATCGTTTCGGTTTCCATGAATTTTTCTCCTGAGCAAAGTGAGCAGCAACTGATGGAACGGTAAAACAATTATTCAGTAATTGTCCAACCTTGACATCGTCAGAAGTATATTTTAATGCAAGATTTTTCATTTCTCCATGAAGAGATTCTGTACGATAAATATCCCCACCAGGCCGTACAAACTGATCATGATAATCATATTCTGAACTTTGAAACAGCCAAACAGATACAGGGTCACTTTTACTGATGTTTCTTATAAAATCAAATAGATAACCATCATAAAATTTAACCGTTCTGTCTCGTGGAAATATTGTTACTGCCACAGTCCATGCGTGTGCGTTATAATCAATAATATCTATCGAATCTCCTCTTGATTCATATTTCGATTTATACAAGATCTCTCCGGTTAACGTCTTCACTGTTATTGGAAATTTTGATTTCCTTCCCAGCTCAGCAACATCTTTAATAGATGCTCCGGTATCTTTAACTGCTTTAACCATTGCCACGTATCGCGTTTGAAAAGTGTTCTGTAACTCGTTCAGCTACACAATTTATTCTTAACTCTGACAGTCTCATCGGCTTGAGATCATCGACGTTAGGTTTATTATTCAGCGGATATATTGCATAGACAACCGCAGTCACAGGGTACACACGTTCATAATACGGTTTGTCAATACTAGTCAGTATTCCGGGTTTGGAATTTTTCTTTAATAAAACAATATTATTTCCTGACTGCATACGTACAGGATCATGTTTGTCACAGATAATCCAAGTATCGTCGTCTGTCCTTACAATAAATTTTATTAAAATAAAATATCTTTGAACATCAAGGTGGTTAATAATCTCTCTTCCTCGTTTATCATTCATTATAGTATCGACAACATTTCCAATTCTGAATGTCGACCACACATGAGCCGCACCATCGTCACGAAATTCCTTCTTGGCTTCCCGGATACGTTTGGTTACATCCTCATTTGTTAAAGCTAGATCTTGCATCGGAAAACTAAATTTATATCTCGGTAGTCTGTCAAGATCAAATCTAGCTCCCGCTAAGACGGCGGAAGGTTCAATTGCGGATAATTCCTCCATTATTATAATTAAGACAAATATATATTTAAATTGAATTTTAATATATATATATAATGATTCAAACAAAGAATCGATGTAATTGGCTTATGATCGGATATACTTCTCCTTGTAACAAAGCATGTGTAAATGAATTCTGCGGCTACCATATGCAAAGCGTTAGACATAGGAAGTCTAGGACCAAAACCGTGTGTGCAATGTGGTGTTGGAGTCAGAGGAAAAACTCAGTTGTGTGTAAAATGCGGTGGTAAAAAATACAGAGAACTAAAACGATATTATGATAAAAAAAATAATACCCTGACATTGTCAGGTAAATCTCCTATAAAAATCGCAGAAGATTATCTCGCTAGATTTTCAAAATAATGATTTAAACAAATAATATTATTATATAAATGGAGCAAAAAGAATTTGTAATACATCCTATAATTAAAAATTATGAAGCATCTCGTGATGGTGTAATCAGGCACTGTCGATTAAAAAAAACAGTCGGTAATATCATTAATACTGGTTATCTCAAATTCCGTGCTGGGAAAAACGATTATTTATCACATAAATTCATCTACGAGTGTTATTTTGGATTAATTAAAAAACGGATTTGTAATTGATCACATCAATGGTAATAACTTGATAACTCTTTAAATAATTTACGAATTGTTACACAAAGTCAGAATTGCAAGTTTGGAAAAAATGGCGTTAATAATAATTATTGCAAGAGCGCAAGAGTTATTACGTCTGTAAATACAGAGACAGGCCAAGAAATAATATTTAATTCGATAAATATAGCTGGTAAATATTTCGGTATTAACCTTGCTTCAGTAAAACATGTTGCAGATAATATACAAAAATCCACATTTTCAATAAAATATGATCAGCTGATTACGTTTCAGTATATCCCTATTGTGACAAGATACCTCTATCCTCTGTAGGGGGGTCAATGATACTTAAAATAAAAAACAGAAAAAATAATAATAATAAATAAACCTGATTCAGAATAAATAAATGTTGTTTTACTGTATAGTTCGACTCTGTCAATTTTGCCAAGGGTTTTGTTTAGCCATCACCACAGTCAAGGGTCCACCTTCACTGTCGCTGCTCTCAGTTTCACTTGTCTCACTTTTGACATAATCAAATGACATAATTTTTCTCAACTGCATTATACGGTTATTCACAATCTTTTTTCTTTCGTACTCGTGAGATAATTCGGATCTGATCTTTTCGATTGAACGTGCAAGAGGTGCAAATAGCTTCACCTGTGTGTTGTTTACCATTGCCAAGGATTCTAGCATAGATTGATAAATTAATTTCATGACTCTATAATCGGATGGTAATGTATATTTATTTTCGAATTTTCGTTGTTGTAATGATTCAAAATCACACATAATTTTCTGAGGATCAAGATTATCAGATATCTTTATTCCGTCAGGTTGTAAGTTTTTAATAGCAGAGATAATATCGTTAATGTTTTCGTAGTTCATTATATATATAAATATTTATTTAAAATAAAAATAATAGTCCCCAGAGAGGACTGTTTTTTGAAGATGATTATGATTATATACATATGATTATGATTATGATTGTGTACATATGATTGTGATTATGATTATATACATATGATTATGATTATGACGGCACAACACATAAACTTATCCTAATGGACGGTATACGAGGGCCTTATCTACGTCCAACAGAAATTATACAATCTCTCCCTCCCCCCCATAATCAACCCCGGGAAGTGGAAAAGTACATCCACCACGTGTTGACATGGTGGGAGAGTGTATTTTGTCTGTTGTGGATTTCGAGGATTTCTCCGGACCCCCAATTATCTTAGATAAACGGCATGAAAATCGCCTCCATTGACATATGTCGATCATGGGAATCGAACCACGGACCTTGAGTACGAGAATCCAACGCTATAACACTGCACCACTTTCCGATTCATACGAATATACGTTTTAAAATTATTATATAGTTAACCCAACACTGAATAAGCAGGCAAATTACGTACGAGCAGTATGCTGAATAAAATCACAATTATTATAGCGCTGTAGTGTGGATTTATTTCAGAAACTGAAATATATTAATTCTACATAGTGAGTCCGGAAGCTGAAGAGTACATACAGATCAATATAGCCTGTTACCTGAAAGATCTAATAAATTACATAGTTATAAGCAGGCATAGTGAATAAAATCAATCATTATAAACTGTATATTTTAATTTCCAAACACACTTCATAAAATATACTGTATAAAATATTACATTTTCTGTATAAGTATGCGAGATTAAAATACATGTATATAACATACAGGTAAACAGATAAAAATAACTCTGATTTGTAATTCAACGCACTTATAAACCGACGTGATTTAATGGCTTACTAAGGTCATGAGAGTCAAAAGGTGCATAAATATCCCTCTCTGTTACAAATTGCTGCTTCACTAACAGCTAATTGCTTACAGAGAACAAGTAAATTACTGAAATATTACCGTTACAATGCAAGAAAAATATAACTATTTCCGTGATCTTATGAATCAACGTAGTAACAAGGGAGATAATCGTATAATTTACTCTTCAGAGAGTTTTTGTTCGGCAGAGTTATCTCGCTTCATTATATGTGCAATTGCCTCAAACATATATTATTATAGGAAATTTCATTATTTTATTCAGATTTTAACAATTTCTTGCCTAAGCACCATCTCTTAAATAACTGCTCTTTTTCTCTTGCAAATTGAACATAAGTTTGTCCAGCTTCTTTTTTATAGTTTCTGAATTTTTGCCGATAAGCCTCAGGGACTAACACATAACCCCTTAAGATGCACTCCTTAACCAAATCATAGTCAGAACTTTGTTGCACTGACAGGGATGCATAGATATCTCGGGCCTTGCCAAAAATTACACATTGCAATAATTGAGTCCAATGCTCCTTTGGACATTTCAAATTTTTAGCAACTTTTTCAAAATAAATATTTGTCTACTTCTCTTTCTCTGAAAGGGGGCACTAGCCTGATATTTCTTGTGATGTCAAAACTTGAATTTGTATGTGAAGTGGAAATGTGCTTTTCACTTGCGAGCTCTAATTCTTTCATTCTAATTTGAAATTCCTTTTCATCCTTCTCTTTTTGGATTTGCATCTCTCTCTCTCTCTCTCTCTCTCTCTCTCTCTCTCTCTCTCTCTTTCTTCAAATTGTAACTGTTTATCTTTCTCCCTCTCCTGTCTCTCTTTCTCCTTTTTCTCAAATTGTAATTGTTTGTCTTTTTCCCTCTCCTGTCTCTCTCTCTCCTCTTTTTCAAATTGCAACTGCAGTTGTTTCTCTTTCTCCTCTTTTTCATAAAGCATTTGTTTATCTTTCTCTCTTTCCTCTTTCTGAAGCTCGAGCTTCCTTAACTGCAATTCCATTTTGTATTTCATTTTTAATTCTATTACTTTTATGTCAGAGTCCGATACCAACTTACTGACCGAAGCCAAAACACTTTTATCAAAAACATTCTTCTCTACCAAATCGTGAATCAAATTTTTTTTAATTTCTTGTTTCATTAAGGAAGATTTTGCTTCAGAAAGATCGTACTTTCTGGCAAGTTCAAGCAAATCATCTTTTTTCAGACTATCCAACTGCTCCTGAGTTGGACTAGAAAGAAAAGTTTCCACTTTTGATGACATTGTGAATGAAAGCCTGTTGTTTCACTAAAGATTTCAAACAAAATATAAAATAGTACTTGGGATTTGAAAACTAGGGGAATTTAAATTTCAAAGAAACAACTTTCTGAAATGTTTAACCAAAATTCATATATCCCAAGGGCGAGACCCCAATTTTCCCTTGTTACGTGTAGGCTAGTACAATAATAACATGAGAAAAGAGTGAAGTCAACAAGCTTTGTATATTTTAACAAAATAATTTATTTCCCAGAAAACAATGTTAAAATTGGAAATAGGACTTATGGTTTGTGAATATAATCCAAATTTTAATCCTAAGATTGAAAAACACAAGTCCTATCACTAAATAGTTCTAATAAAATCCAAGTTCGAATCTCGACGACGTTCCAATATGGAAGGCGATGACGTCAGATGTGGTCGTTGTACAAATAGCAACAATTCCTCAATTGAATCACAGTTTATGTTTCCGTATAATTTCAGAATAAATTTCCACTGAATTTATTTCTCCCAGAACTTTTATAAAAAGGTTACACTCGTTTGGTTTTCTAGAGAATAAATTATTAAATTGCAAAAACAAACGAACTTCAAAGAGAATCTGGTTTCAACAATAGAAACCTCTCCAGCCCTCAAGGTTTAAAAATACAACTGACTGAAAAGCTCTCAGAAAGGGTATTAAATCCAACTAAAATATCATCCAGTTCTCGCGTGATAGGTCAAGAGGTCTCTTAACATTTGAACAACGCAACAGGAAAAATGAAACTTGTCACGTAGCAAGAACAGCCCTATATAAGAACCAGACTCTCACTCTGAAATAAATTTAAAAATAAAACATTGTTTATTCAGACTAGACCGAAATGACCTTGGCAATAGCCAATCGTTTTCGCGTAGTGTTTATACTACCGCGCACCAGGGTGAAGTAAAATTAATGCTTATATAACATCTTTTACGTTTTAGATAAATAGAATTACTGAAAGAGAATATCGAATCCCGTGAAAATAATCATTACAATAAAATGCAATGAAACAAAAATAAAATAAAAAAGAATTTTAAAACTAACACACAAGCAATTTACTTACATATACGTAACACTTCCCCCCATAAAGAAAAAGAAACATTTTATATAATAAAGCTTTCTTTTTACCATATGCAAATTATACATGAGGTAACCAAAATTACATAAGAAAATCCTGATGAATTATATAAAGTGTATATGAAATAATAATATTTCTATACACGGGAAAGTGCATCTGCAATCAAATGGTCTTTTCCTTTGATGTGCCTGATGGTGAGATTATATTCTTGCAAAAACAAACTCGACCTTAATAATCTTTGATTTTTATTTTTCATCTTGTCGATGAAAGTAAGGGGGTTGTGATCACTATACACTACAACCGAAGAAGGAGCTGAGCTAATGTAAACTTCAAAATGTTGTTATCCCAATATTAAAGCCAAACATTCCTTCTCGATCAATTGTTGAGTAATTTCTTTGGTGCTTATTTATTTTCTTAGAGAAATAGCACACTGGGTGATCAACACCATTTCTATCTTCTTGAATCAATACTGCTCCAACCCCAATGTCACTTGCATCCACAGATAATTTAAAAGATTGATTGAAATTTGGAGCTGAGAACCAGCGCATTCCTGAGTATGGCTTTTAATCTATCAAAAGCTTCCTGACATTTTTCAGTCCAAAGAAACTTATTTCTCTTACTCAACAAGTTTGTCAGGGGTTCAGCAATATTAGAAAAATTGGAACAAAACTTTTGATAGTATCCGGCCATACCCAAAAATCGCATCAGTTGCTTTTTACTGACTAGACGCTCTTTCCAGGTGTCATTGTAGATGATGACATCATCGATGTAAGCATCACAATTATCTAGACTAGAGGTAATCATATTCATCAAGCGTTGAAAAGTACTTGGGGAACTCTTCATCCTGAATGGCATTACTTTATATTGATAGAGTCCATCTGGAGTCACAAATGCCGAAATTTCCTTTGCTCTTTCCATTAGTGGAATTTGCCAAAATCCTTTCAGAAGGTCAAATTTGGTGACGTACTTGGCATTTCCAATTTTATCAATGCAGTCATCGATTCTTGGTAATGGAAATGAATCTGTTTTTGTCACACTGTTCACCTTCCTATAATCAGTGCACATACAGAAAGTTTTATCTGGCTTCGGAACAAGTATACATGGTGAACTCCAGTCACTTTTACTGTGCTCTATGAAATCGTTTTCCAGCAAATACTGAATTTCCTTTTTCAAGTATTCCGGTTTGAGAGGGTTCATCCTGTATGGGTGTTGTTTCACAGACTTTGAGTCTACAATTTCAACGTCATGAAAAATTTTGTTTGTCCTTGTAGGAATATCTGGAAACAAGTGCTCATATTCGAATAATAACTGTTTAAGTTCATTTCTTTCTTGTTGTTGCAAACGTAAACGTTTCTGCTCCAGATTTTTCATAATTTCCGAATTCCGAAGATTTGTTGCTCCAAGATGAACAGAGTCCAATTGAATTTCTTCATTTAAATCCTCCGTTGGTGGGACAGGTACAACTAAATTAATTGTATGATTTACTTGGCTATCTCTTTCAATATACTCCTTTAACAATGTTAATGTGGCATAGTTGTTTTTGTTTTCGCCTACCAGGAATATTTATGATGTAATTTAGATCATTTACTTTCTTTTCAACCGTGTATGAACCATAATACTTGGCCTGAAGGGGATTTTGTGGAATAGGCAAGAGAGCTAGAACACTATCAAAAGGCAGAAAACTCCTATCCCTTGAGTTTTTATCATATCTTGATTTCATTGTGGACTAAGTAGAGCACAGATTTGCTCTTGCGACCTCACAAGCCTTTGACAATTTGTACTTAAAATCAGAAACATAATCAAGAAGATTGAGCTCAGTATCTTCATTAGAAAGAAGTTTCTCTTTCAACAACTTCAAAGGTCCACCCACAGTATGTCCGAAAACTAGTTCAAAGGGACAGAATCCTAAAGATTTTTGAACGGACTCCCTAACAGCAAACAAAAGTAAATGAATGCCTACATCCCAATCTTTGCTTGTATCAAAGCAATATGATCGAATCATATTCTTTAAAGTCTGATGAAATCTTTCTAAGGCCCCTTGGCTCTCAGGGTGATAGGCAGAAGATTTAAATTGTTGAATGCCTAATTCGTGCATAGCTTGCTGGAAAATTCCATACATGAAATTTGACCCTTGATCCGATTGGACAGATTTGGGAAGGCCAAATTAAGTCAAAAAAACTTTATCAAATCTTCTTCTATAGTTTTGGTTTTAATATTCCTCAAAGGAATTGCCTCTGGGAATCTTGTTGACACACACATAATGGTCAACAAATATTGCTTGCCTGACTTGGTCTTAGGTAAGGGACCAACACAACCTACCATAATTCTGCTAAATGGTTCGTCAAAAGCAGGAATTGGTTGCAGATGAGCCTTAGGTATCTTCTGATTGGGTTTTACTACCATTTGACACGTATGACAAGATCTACAAAATTTACAAACATCACTTTTGATTTTTGGCCAATAAAAGTGAGTCAAGATCTTGTGATATGTTTTATTTATCCCTAAATGACCAGCCAGAGGAG
Organism: Megalonaias nervosa; assembly: GCA_016617855.1. Lineage (NCBI taxonomy): Eukaryota > Metazoa > Mollusca > Bivalvia > Unionida > Unionidae > Megalonaias > Megalonaias nervosa. Next base: position 70,813 of record JAECUM010007943.1, on the reverse strand, counting down.
TTTCCTGGGCCAAACTAAGTATTTTCCTGTCTGTAAGATTTTGGAACTACAATCTGATAGTTCACTGACCACTCGTCACCAGCAGGTACCTCGGGAGGTCTCCATTTTCTCATAAGAAGTCCATTTTTAATGAAATAACGGACAGGTACCTCAGTGGCTTCAGTTTCACTAATGGCCCTCTGAAACAAACAGGAGATCTCAGGATCTTTTTCTTGTACGACGACAAGTGATTGTCGTTTATCACCCTGATTAGATAAAAGAGAATGAGTAGTCAAAAGAGGATCACTGTGATCAGTAACTTTTGATTGATCCAAATTAGAAGTGAAAGTGACCTCATCAAAAGCCTGACCAATACATGTGTCAGCTAAAGGAATATTTTCCTTATTAAAATCATTCTCAAGAGCTTTCGTTGGCATAGCTCTGGTAACTGCACAAGCTGGGTATAACTCAGGGTATTCTTTTTCAATTGGATCAACTTTCTGATCCAAAGAAGGCTTGTCAGTTACAAGTGGATTAACCACAACCTTGTCTCCAGCTAGGTCGTTGCCTAGCAACAAATGAATGCCCTCAATGGGTAAATTATACCATGTTCCGACTGTCACAGGTCCTTAAAATAAGTATGATGACAAATTTACAGAATGGAGAGGAACATTAACAAAGCCGCACTCTACTCCCTGAATGAGCACACTCTCATTTGAACAGGACTTCTCAGAAAAAGGCAAAGTACCTGATAATAAAAGACTCTGAGAAGCTCCTGTGTCCCTCAAAATTTTAATAGGGATAGGATTGGCCAAATCACCCAAGAGTGATATAGAACCCTTCGACATGAATGGTTCATAATTCTCCATACTAAACACAGACTGGGGTTTATTAGACCCAACAAATGTATTGCTTTCAATACATGACCGTGACCTTGACCTCTTAGAAATAAGAGCATTTGGGATAGGTCTATCTTGATTCTGATGCCTATATTTCAATTTGAAGCAATCAGAAATTACATGTCCTTTTTTCTTGCAATAGGTACACGTAAAAATAGACAAGGATTTTGAATCAAGTTTATCAGAAGCTTGATTTTTAGAAGTTGTGCCAGATTGAGTTTTAGGAGGAATTGTATTGGGCTGAAATACCTTTCTACCAGTAGACTGCTGAGTGAATGATTTGCTTACAACAGGAATTTTATGAGTTAAGGAATACTCATCGGCAGCAAGAGCAGCATTTTCTAAGGTTTCAGTCTTAAGCTCTTCAAGATGATTCTATATGTCATTAGAAACACAGGTTTTGAATTCTTCAAGTAACACAAGTTGTTCAAGACTTTCATAATCATGTTCAACTTTCTTGGTTAAGCACCATCTCTTAAATAACTGCTCTTTTTCTCTTGCAAATTGAACATAAGTTTGTCCAGCTTCTTTTTTATAGTTTCTGAATTTTTGCCGATAAGCCTCAGTGACTAATGCATAACCCCTTAAGATGCACTCCTTAACCAAATCATAGTCAGAACTTTGCTGCACTAACAGGGATGCATAGATATCTCGGGCCTTGCCAAAAATTACACATTGCAATAATTAAGTCCAATGCTCCCTTGGACATTTCAAATTTATTGAGTCTGTGTTTTGTTGAATGCACTCTTGCCTCAAAGTTTCTGGAATAGTTTCACATTTTTAGGTAATGAAACACTGATTGATCTGTTCACAGCCTCACATTTCTGTGTGTTTGTGTTCAGTCGCAGTCTTTCTACAACATCACAGGAGAGTTTCATTTTCAGAACTTCTAGCAGGATGTTCTTATCATTTTCTGTCATGTTAAGATGAGTCACTTGATGAGGGCCCAGGTATGCTGATCGCATCCACCAGCTGTTAGTACTTCCTCCCCCACAGACCTTTGAATAATGCCGGCATTTTGAGCAGTCCCCTGAATAACAGTGCAGAGTGGCATCCAGCACTTGGGGAAGTTGACATTTAATTTTTGTAACATCACCACTATTGTCCTCCATCAGTTGCTTGAAGATCAAACTGCAGCGTGCTTTAATGTCTTGGCTGAAAATTTTCTGTCTCAGCCTTTTTCCTTCTCTCGTTCTTATTCCTGGAAACATGTTTTCACTAAATATTGCAGAATTACAGCGTTTGAACTGTAAACGACCCAAATGGACGGGATCCGACAGTCTTTCTACTTCCCACATTGGATGCAGAATGTTGTAAGCATCTTGGAAGCCAGCAGCAGCCTGTGCATCTCCATCTGTTGTTGCATGTCTAATGAGAATTTCTTGCAGCACAAACTTTTTTCCAATTTCTCTTGCCATTTCATACTCTGAATGTGGTGCAGCTGGTGACAGATTTGCTGTGCAGTCAACATGACCTCCTGGACATTGCACATCAAAACCTTTCCCCTTCAGCCATGCTCCAGTCCAACACAGCTTGTTTTCTACTGTAGTCCCCACAATGTATTGCTTCTCCGTAACAGTTTCACAGGCAATTCCAACCGCTTGTGATGAACTTTGACCAGGTTTCTTTTCATGTCCAAATCTAATGGCATTGTATCTTGCATCAAAAACAACATTTATTTGCTCCGGATGCTGAACACCACACATGACATTAACCTGTCTGACTAGTTTCAGCTTGTCTATCATATCTATTTCATTGAGCTCCACAGTTGCTTTGCCTACGATGTTGGAGGCCCTTTGCATAGATGTTTTGCTAGGCAGCGGAATATCAGTGGCTGCAAGCAAGTATCTAGCCCTGGTGTTGCCCACTAGTGTATCTTGTAGTCCAGCTTGAAACATCATATTTACAGCAGCAGGATTTAGCCCAGGTTTATTTGTTTTTATCTCCTCATACAACTTATACTCTGGTGACTTAAAGCTGCAGTTTTTACACATCATAGTATGCTTCCAAGCAAGTCCCCATTTTCTTTCATTAGCAATTTGGAACTCTGGTCTGTCACATATGCTGACTTGATTACCATGGCGATGAATGATATCATTCCACATCTCAACATTTTTTTTCATGCAGATGATACGTGTCCCATCGTGCTCATTCAATTCTGTCTCTTTCAGGTCCAGTTTTGCTTTGGATGATGGTCGTAGAATTTTTGCAGACCCAGGTGTGCCATTACAGTCTGGTGCCTGAACTGTCTGGAGACCCCCATTTGTCAGCTTTGTCACTGCTATGAGAGAGAACTTGTCTGCATCCATTCTTCTGGTCACTGGAACAGATGCAGCACTGGAACTTGGTAAAGTATCATCAGTCAGATATTTGACTCCTTTGTTATGTGGAATATTTCCATTTTTAAAACAAGTTGTCTTCCTCTTCTTGTACCCTTTCATGGTTTCCTTTACAATAACTGCATGTAAAATACAAGAAGTATCCTCTCTCTCTCACTTATATACCTAGGAAAATGCATGCTAGCTTAGTTTCAAAGAACTACACAAACTCTTCAATACTATTGGAAGCCAAACATATGACGGCTCCTCCCCTTCATGGGTGGAAATGATGTCATGGACTTGGTTAGTACCTCTAGCTTGCGTATTTAGATGCTACCAGATTTCAGGTGTTACCTTTGATTGACAGGCCCTGGTTTTATTACTTCACACCTGATAAGGAAAACCACTGATGTTCATGATAAAGGAATGGAGAGACTTTGCCACAGAATAAAATTTGTCAACTTCAGGTTTTACATTTTCATTAAAATTTAAGTTAAATTTAAATTTTCATATAAAAATATGTATCATTTTTTTAAATTTAATTTCCTGGGAAAGTTTAACAGTCAAGTTTAATTTCTAGTACTTTCCAGATTGGTGTTAGGACTAAAAACTAATTACAGTTTATTTGAAGTGTTTATCTTGATTAGCAAAATAACAACTAAACTTCAAGTTTTGTGCATTTTTGACATTTGGCCATCTTGAATTTGCTTGTGCTTGTGTTACAGTGGTGTCAGATAAAAGCATGTAACTGTCCTATTCATTGATGAAATTCCTTAAAACTTTGCAGCAGTATTTAAGAGACATTGATTTGATGACAGATGGAAGTTTTGTCCATGGAGGTGAAATTGTCTGACCCTGTCAGGGCAGCATTGACTAAACTTTAAATTGCTATAATATTTTTATTATTAACGATAGACACATGAAAATTTCACACCTTGTGTATATTCAATGTAAGAATCAGAAAATATAATTAAAATTTTAAAAAATTAATTTAAAAAATTTTAATTAAATTTTTTTTTTTTAAATTTTAAAATGAATTTTTTTGTCATAAATTCACAGAAATGGTATCTGTTGGAGATGACACTCATTATTATTAGCAGCAATGTATTCCTACACCATATACAAGTTGCAATGGAGGAATTTTTTGAAAGCCTGTCAGCAAAAATCTCTTTAAATTCTGGTATAACTGCTGTCTTAAATACATTCCTTCCTTCCTTCCTTCCTTCCTTCCTTCCTTCCTTCCTTCCTTCCTTCCTTCCTTCCATTCATTCATTCATTCATTCATTCATTCTCTCAGCTAGTAAGTCATTTCATGTTATTTTATTTTAGAATTTTTTAAGATTTATTTTTTTCATTTTTTAATTTCTTTATTTGTCTTCATATTCAGAGAAAACTGTTTCGACCTCTCCATAGGTCTCATCAGGTGGTAGTAAATAACACAATGCCTATAACATGCATTGTGTTACCTACGGATTTCCCCACTACAGTTTTCCCTTCTGTACCATGTGTTCTTCAGGGTGTCTTTGAGCACTGTCATTTTGCACATGGAATTAAGATAATCTTTTCTATCTGCAGTGTCCATTGGCTCCTGCTAAACCTGTGCATAGGAGTGATCACCCTTGGTATCTAGCAGTCCTTTGAAGTAGTCAGACTTCCTATTGCCTTGCTGAGTCCTGTACCTCAGATGGGCCTGTATCATATTTCCTCGTCTTGCTAGAATATGTTGCCTGGTTTGTGGATGCTTTTGATACAACTGATGGTAAGTGCATTCTTTATCCATTGTCTCCAGTGATCTCAGAGTCCTTGTTGAAAATTTACCTCCCAAGTGTGTCACTTTTGTTTTCAGTGATGATCCCAGGCTGTTATTGAGTCTGTGTATTGCTGAATGCACTCTTGCCTCAAAGTTTCTGGAATAGTTCACATTTTTAGGTAATGAAACACTAATTGATCTGTTCACAGCCTCACATTTCTGTGTGTTTGTGTTCAGCCGCAGTCTTTCTACAACATCACAGGAGAGTTTCATTTTCAGAACTTCTAGCAGGATGTTCTTATCATTTTCTGTCATGTTAAGATGAGTCACTTGATGAGGGCCCAGGTATGCTGATCGCATCCACCAGCTGTTAGTACTTCCTCCCCCACAGACCTTTGAATAATGCCAGCATTTTGAGCAGTCCCCTGAATAACAGCGCAGAGTGGCATCCAGCACTTGGGGAAGTTGACATTTAATTTTTGTAACATCACCACTATTGTCCTCCATCAGTTAACAAACTTCTGTTAGTGGATATATGACGGATGATAGATAACAGGCCATCTCATAAGTTCTGGTCTATGACTATTAAAGCAGGTATCACACCACTGTGTGATCTTCATGACATATCTACAATTCAATTAATTTCTGACATAAAAGGTAGATAACAAAACATTTCAGCCAGCCCTACCTGATACTAAAATAAACGTCCTAGAATCGGTCATATCATCAATGACCTGGATAAGATTGGTCAGCTCAAATGTCCACTCCTTCATCAGACGTTTCAGGTACAAGATTGAAATGTGGCTCTGTGGTGCTTTTGCAAGTGCCAATACTGCAGGAACCATTTCAGGGTCAAGCCGTTCCAAATGGTGAACACAAGATTTGATGACTCTTACTCCTGCAAGGATAAATCATTCAGCAATCACCATAACACTAAGATAACATGAAAACAAGTATGAAATGCAGATTCAGTGTCATGTGTGGCTATATTAACAGTGCATGAATTTTGTTCTATATGATGTGAGTGATCACCAAGTGGGTTAGAGAGTCAGTCTAGAAAGAAAATATGGGAATTTGGTGATTGTGTTTTCAAGCCCATATATCCATTATTTGTACTTTGCAAAACTTATCCACCAAACTTTGTGTTTGTAAAACACGTACGCCCCCCACTACAGAGCAAAGAAGTCCAAATTAATAAAACAGTTACATAAATTTTAAAAGCAGCTGCAATAGCATGAAAATCTAAGAATCTCATTTATGTATCATACAAATATGCGTATCTAATTTTTCATTTATTTTCATCTATATACATTTAAAAGTTATCAAACTTTTTAACTAACTTCCATGCACTGCTCAACAAAACTTGCAAAACATTGAAATTATTGCATGATAAATCTAAAAGAATATATTAATATTATAATATGTTACTGACTTTTGGCATCAGTGGAGAGAGCAGCAGTCTGGCTGGCTATTTGGCACATTTTCTCAGAATGATCCTGGAATTCGGTTACTAACTCGTACTTCTCATTCAACAGTGTGGGTCGGTGGTTCTTTCCGTGGATTTCCCGGTTTCTTCCTCCACCATTAATACTGGCCGCCATGTATAGCCTATCGTGTGCTGAAAAATGGCGTTAAGCCCCACAACAACAACAACAACAATCATTCAACAGTAACTGACCCTGCAATAAAGTTGATAAATAAAACAACACGTTAAACTAAAATGAATCTCTAAACCGTCTCTTATACAACAATTACCTTAAAGTTCATTTATCTCTAGCTATCTTAATGTCCTTATTCCTACAGTGACATGATTATACTGAATTAAAGTTTTAAAGTAATGAATAGTGACTTTGTTTAACTCAAACAAATGAGAAATGCTTATGGAAACTATTTATTATTTTATTGAAATATAATCCATTTCATATGCTATGAGCATAAACAAAATCAGTGTCCTCTGTTCACATTAGGCATACATCCAAAAAAACAACGTGGATGACCACAACAATAAAGTAGAAACTGAGTCTAAGACTACAAGGGCAAACTTCCAAGTCAATGCTGGATAATAATCTCATCCAGTTTGAAACTCAGTCCCTCAATGGGACTGGTTGAAACAAATTTCCAGAAATTCAAAACAAGTCAATTTTATCCTTTTAACTGTCTTGTGTTGGAACTATCTCTGATATTCTTCAGCAATAGCAAGAAATTAGCTGTTGTGTGCACATAGTGGATGTCTCAGATTAGCACCATTTTCATAATGACCATCCATTCTGGTGGAACAGTGGCAACAAGACTTATAAGACAGTTATCATGGCAGTCATATTTGATGTACAAATGGCACCTTTTTCATTTAGGACCAAGTTATATATCAAAAGAAGTCTAATGGTATAGCCGCATGTTAATATAGCCATCCATCTGGGAGAAGTATAGATAACAATATTTTCAAGATATGACTTTCTATTCAGGTGGAGTAGCAATAATACAATTTTCAAGATGGCTGCTGTGGCAGCCATAATGATGGTCTGAACAGTATTGTTGTTGTTGTTGTTGTAGGGTTTAATGCCATTTTTCAGCACAAGATAGGCTATACATGGCAGCCAGTATAAATGGTGGAGGAAGAACCCAGGAAAACCCCGGAAATAACCACCAACCCATGAGAAGCTACTGGCAAGCTTTCTTACATACCCACATTGACCAAATCCGAGACTCGAAGCCACGCTGACAGAGGTGAGATGGCAATGATCCATAATGGCGAGCACTTTAGACCACTTGGCCACTCGGGGCCCCCTCTGAACAGTATTATTTGATTTAAGGCCAACCAGAACTCATAAGAAGTCTTTTAATGAAAACCTTATGTTGATATGACCATCCATTCAGGAAAATTATCAATATTTTTTAAGATGGCTGACATGATGGCCATATTGGATGTCAGATCAGCATCACTTTTATTTAGGACCAGCTAGACATCATAAAAAGTCTTTTGGTGATGAAACTATCCATATAGGAGGAACAATAAAAAAATATTTAGGATCGCCATTGTGGCAGGCATATTGGTCATCCGACCTGTACCATTTTCATTTACGGCCAGGTAGACATAAGAAGTCTTTAAGTGAAAAACCCATGCTGATATGAGCATCAATTTAGTGGGAGTAGGGATAACAAGATTTTCCAGTGTGGTGGCTATATTGATGTCTAAACAGGAACATTTTCATTTAGAACCAAGCAGACTATTAGATGAATGTGTATGTAAAGTTTTATGGCAATCCTTCAAGCAGCATAGGAAGAGTATCAACAATAAACTTGTGTGACCATTCAAGAGTATCAATAACAGCATTTTTGAAGATGGCTGTCAAGGTGGCCATTTTGGATGTCAGAGCAGCACAATTTTCACTTACAACCAACTAGACATCACACGTCTTTCAGTGAAAACCCTCTGTTGATATGACCATCCATATAGGACGAGTAACAACAATACATTCAGGATGGGCATTGTGGCAGCCATAATTGACATCAGATTAGCACCATTTTCATTTGGAACCAACTAGTTATCATAAGAAGTCCTTTAATGCAATACCATGTTGATATGAAGAATATCCAATCAGGAGAATTCGAGATAACAAAATCTTCAAGATGGCTGCCATGGCCTCCATAATATAAGTCAAATCGGCCCCATTTTCATTTAGGACCAACTATACCTCAAAAGAAGACTTTCAGTGAAAAGCCAAGTTGATATGACCATCCATTCAGGAGGAGTTGTGCGAACAAGATTTTCAAGATGGCCACTATGGCAGCCATACTGAATGTGCAAGCAGCTCCATTTTCATTGAGGACCACATACACCATGGGATGAATATGTGTATAATTTATTATGACATTCTCCAAGTAGTTTAGGTGGAGTAGCAATAACATTTAGCTAATGGACAGACGGATGACAGATGACAGCCAACAGATGGATGACATATAACAGATAACAAGACTCCCTTGAACAGACTGACACTCCACTGGCCATTGTTTTGACTTTTTTTTAAATGCAGTAGCTCAGATAATTTGATGAAGTCCAAGAAACTGAAATCTGGTAACAAATATTTTCCTAAATGTTCAAGTTTATTTTCACAAGTACAGTACAGTACAATAATTGTGTTCATCACCTTTGACCCTGAACCTGATGTCACAGATAGAAGAGAACTGATCTAGGATCAAATACTTTCAAGATATACTCGAATGCTAAGTCATGTAATTCAGAATAAAAATTCTTCTGATCTGCAGTCCTGTAAAGGGATCAATTCTCACCACTCTCAAAACAGTTTCCATGTCATTCACACAGTAAGCAATCTGCTAAGGAAAACTAAAGCCTATGTCAATGTATTTCATCTTTAATTGTCAAAAGTAAATTAGTGCTATCTGAATAATGATGAATTCATCTGCTGTTAGTTTAGTAAAATTTTTGAGTACTACAGTATCCATTCTCACTACAATTTTTAAATCATTTTTTTAGCTTACAATATCAGACATGTTTATGAATATCACTTTCTTATAATCTCTGTTACCTGATATATTATACTGACCTTTGGAGTGCATGACTAAAAGTAAATAATCAAAGACTTGGTCTGAAGGCCATTTAGAAGATTTGTGTGCACAGTATTCATTGTGGGAAATCGGGATGGAATTAAGTTTACCAAAATTACAATGCAGAACAATACTGAAGGACACTTTTTGGTTTACGATAAACAAGATTCTTTTCACACAGAATCTTCTCTAGAAAGAGGTTCAATGTTCACATCAAACCCAAAGAAGTAAATGCTTGATGAAGGGTTACATTGAAGCAAAAAAGAGAAATCGGCTTTCAGCCAAAAGGTCATTTTGGTAGGTACATAAGAAGCAGACATTATGGGATCAAACATCAGACATTATGTCTTATGCATAAGAAGCAGACATTTGCATCAGATGGACAATGAAGAAAGGACCATCGCATAAATTCTTCTGGTCCTCAGCAAAGTGCTAAGAATAACTGTTTTTAATTGACATTCTTTAGAAAGTGTTTGGAGATATGAGTTGTTGATAAAGCATTGTAATTTAGGACAGTTCTCATCAATGTAAGTGATGGTTGCATCAAAACCCATAGTACCACTGTAATACATCTCACCTTTTGTGACTTGTATTATTGGTCAAGACAAATTTATGCACTGACCTGTTGTGGATACATAGCTGCTTTGATGAGTCGATCTAATGGCTCTGTGGTCTCCTGGAAGACATCAACGATCAAATGGAGCAATGCAACACTCACATTTTTCTCCAACTCACAGAACTCATCAATAAAAATTTCACATGCATCATCGTAACCTTCTCTGTTAAGAGACAGCATAAAATTAATCCTCATGAGTATGTGAAGGGAAATTTTATAACATTATATTATGTCTAATCATTTATAAAACCTCAAAGGGACTGGCACTCCACTGGGTTAAACAAATTTCCAAGAATTCAAGACAAGACACTTTGATCCCATAAGCAATGTTACAACTCTATAGTCTTAAACTAAGTAACAGAAAGAAGCAAAACCAACATATTTTGTAAAACTTGACAAATAATTTAATTCTCAAAGTTATAAAATGAAAATTTAAGAAGAACTTACAGTATCATGAACTAAATCAAAATAATCCTAGAAGTTCTATTACAGGTCCAGTAGAATAGAGTGTTCTGAACAAACTCAGGGTCCTGAATGTGCTGATGCACCAATATCACTGAATGTGCTAAAATGCAAAAAGTCACAAATGCACCTCAATGTGCTAAAACACAAAAAATCCCATATGCATCACAATGTGCTAAATGCAAAAAGTCCCAAATGCACCACAATGTGGTAAAATGCAAAAAGTCACAAATGCACCACAATGTGCTAAAATGCAAAAAATCCCAAATTCACCACAATGACACTGCCCAGAATTGTCCTCATATGAATTCACAACAATCACAAAATGTTGCCTCAGTCCAGACAGGCATATGAGCACTTTGTAATTATAATAATTTAAATAAATGATTAAATTAAATACATCTGCAGACTGATATCAAAACAAGAATACTAGGAAACAGGAATCAGAATAATTGTTCCACTCTCTCTTTATATATACTTCCATGACTCTTTTATGACTCTATGTCACAATTCATCCATGTAGTTTATTTTACAATACCTTATGTTGAAATACAACCCCCCTGACCTATTACACAATACAGAACCATCCAATCAGAAAATTACCCCAAAACTGTAAACAGGTTAATTATCATGGCTGAGTTAAAAGCTAGTAAACACCCATTTATAGCTCTATCTAATAGTATAATCTATTGTCATGGACCAAAAGTCAAACATACAATACAGATATACATAACAGAAATCTTTTAGTGAAAACTTCATATTCAGAAGGAGTAGCAATAGCAAGATTTTAAAAATGGCCACTGTATCACAGGCATACTGGATGGAAGATCAGAACCATTTTCATTAAAGACTAACTGGGCATCATTAGAAGACTTCTGGTGAAAAGATGAGATTCTGTTCAAAAGGAGGAGTAGCAAAATAACAAGATTTTCAAGACAACTGCAATAGCAGCTATACTGGACATGAGATCAGACCCATTTCCATTTAGTACCAACTAAACATCATAGGAAACCTTTTAGTGAAATACCATGCTTACATCTTCTATTCAAAAGGTGTAGCAATCACAATATTTTCAAGATGACTCTCATGGTAGTCATATTGAACATTAGATCAGCTACATTTTCATTTAGAACTAATTAGACATGATAAGAAGTCTTTAAGTGAAAAAAAATATAAACATAACCATCCATTCCTGAGGAGCAGCAGAAAAATTAATCAAAGCATAAACAGTGTAACAGTGAACAAGTTAACCAAAAGGTATAGCACAATGTAATGGTAGAAGAAATAATCAAAAGCCTAGACAATGTAATGTTAGAAAAGTGAATCATAAACACAGACAGGGTAATATTTGACAGATTATCTAAAGCATAGACAATGTAATAATTCACAAGTTAATCAAAAACATAGACAGTGTAATATTAGAAAAGTTAATCAAAAACATTGACAGTGTAATGGTAGACACTTTAATCAAAGCACAGACAGTGTAACCATAAACAAGGTAACCAAAAGCATAGACACTCTAATGTCAGACAAATTCATGAATAACCAAGACAGAGTAACAGTAAACAAGTTAATCAAAACCATAGAAACTGTAAAGGTTGGCATGTTAATATAAAGCATAGACAGTGTAACAGTAAACAATTTAGTCCAAGCATTGATAGTGTATAAGTAAATAAGTTAATCAAAACCAAAGACAGTATAAAGGTTGGCAAGTCAATTTTAAGCCCAGACAGTGTAAAAGTACACAATTTAGTCCAAGCACTGTGTAACAGTAAACAAGTTAACCAAAAGTACAGACAATGTAATGGCAGAGAAATTAATAAAAGCCTTGACCATGTAATGGTAGGCAAGTTAATTAAAACCATATACAGAGTAGTAGTAAAAACAAGTTAATCAAAAGCAAAGACAGTGTAATGGTAGAGAAGTTAACCAAAGCATATACAGTGTAGTCAAACACAAGTTAACCAAAAGTAGAGACAATGTAATGGTAGTGTTATGTCTAGGCTTGTACAAATGTAACAAAAGAAAAGAGTGAAGTCAACAAGCTTTGTAAATTTTAACAAAATAATTTATTTCCCTAGAAAACAAGATAAAAATATGAAATAGGACTTACAGTTTGTAAAAATAATCCAAAAATTAATCCTAGAATTGAAAAATATAAGTCCTATCACTAAACAGTTCTAATTGAATCTGGGTTTGAATCTCGATGAAGTTCCAATATAGAAGGCAATGATGTCAGATGAGGTCATTGTACTGATGGCAACAGTTCCTCGTTGAATCACAATTTATAATGTTCTGTTTAGAATTCCAGAATAAATTTCCACTAAAAGTCATTGTCCCAGAATTTTCATAAAGAAAAGCACTTGTGTTGTTTCCTAGAGAATTTAAATTATTAAATCCCAAAAAATACATGAACTTCAGAACAAACTGGCAACAACAATAAAAACCTCTTGAGCCCTCAAGGCTTAAAATATGATTGAACCAGGAAACACTGAGATTGAGAATAAAACCCAACTAAAATGTCATTTTGACACTCAAGATTTGGGTCACATGATCACTACTTTGTCCGAACAGTGCAGTAAAAAATATGTCAATTATCACGTAGGCTAGAATAGCCCTATCTAAGAATCAGATTCCCACGCTGGAAATGAATTAAAAAAGAAAGGCTGTTTACAATTCAGCTAACATGTGGGCCGAACATGACCTTGGTAATAGCCAATCAGTTTCACTTAGTATTTACAAAATGTCTCAACCAAGGTGAACTAAAAATACTGATAATGTAATACCTTTTACCTTCAAATCAGGTCAAAACAAAGAAGTGATTTTTCGAAAATAGTCAAATCATGTGAAAATTATCATTATAATAAAATGTAATGAAACAAAATTAAAATAAAAAAGAATTTAAAACTAACACACAAGCAATTAAATTACATATACATAACAGTAGGCAAATTAATCAAAAGCCTAAATGGTGTAATGGTTGACAAATTATTCAAAAACATACTGCAGCAGTTGACAAGTTTATCAAAAGCCTAGACAGTGTAATGGTAGACAAGTTAATCAATGCATAGACAGTGTAAACAATAAACAAGTTAACCAGAAGTATAGACAATGTAATTGTAGAAAAGTTCATCAAAATAGTAGATAGTAATGGCAGACAAGGTAATCAAAGCCTAGAGTGTGTAAGAATAAACAAGTTAATCAAAACTATAGACAGTATAACAGTTGACAAGTTAAATGAAAATTATGGACAGTGTATGGTAGACTGTTACTACTCTATGACAAGGCCACCAGTGCAGTATACTTCAACGGTAGCATAAGGGACTGGTTCAGAACAACAGTCGGAGTCAGACAAGGCTGTCTGGTCCCTCCTACACTATTCAACATCTTTCTGGAGAGAATCATGGCTGATGCACTTGAAAAGCATGAAGGGGCAGTCAGCACCGGAGGCAGAACAGTCACCAACTTAAGTTTTGCCGCCGACATTGATGGACTAGCAGGAAATGAGCAAGAACTAGTCAGCTTAGTAGAGAGCCTCGACAAAACCTCTGCAGCCTACGGCATGGAAATCAGGTGCAGAGAAGATGAAATTGATGACCAACAACACCAAGAGCATCAGCACTGACATCAGGGTCCACGGTACGAAGCTAGAAACAGTACACAGCTTCAAGTATTTGGGGGCAATTGTAACAGATGAAATATCGAAGCCTGAAGTACTCTCCAGGATTGCACAGACATCAGCAGCACTGACAAAACTGAAGCCCATCTGTAACGACAAGAACATTGCACTCAGTTCAAAGGTCAGACTGATGCACTCACTGGTGATCTCCATATTTCTCTACGCCTGTGAATCATGGACCATAACAGCTGACTTAGAGAAAAGGATGCTTCTGAAAGATCCTCAGAGTCTCATACAAAGACCGTGTCACCAATGATGAAATACGGCTGAGGATCAGACAAGCCATTGGGCCTCATGAGAACCTCCTGACCACAGTTAAAAAAACGTAAACTGCAGTGGTATGGGCATGTCTCACGATCAACAGGACTTGCCATGACAATCCTGCAAGGCACTGTACAAGGAAGAAGAAAGAGAGGCAGACAGAGAAAGAGGTGGGAAATTTGAGAGTGGACAGGCTTGACACTGAGCGACTCACTGAGAAAGACAGAAAATCAAGAGGAATGGAGGAAGCTGATTGTTCGGTCTTGTGCGGTGCCCCAACGGTCTACCAGACTACGGGACTGATGATAATGATGATGTATGGTAGACAAGTTAATGAAAAGACAGTGTAGGGTAAACAAATTAATTGAAAGTGCAGTCAATGTAATGGTACAAAAGTGAATCAAAGTGCTAGACAGTGTAATGCTAGAAAAGTTAATCAAGCACAGACAAAGGTAATTGTAGACAAGGTAATCAAAAGTACTGACTGTAACTGTAGACAAGTTAATCAGTATCACAGGCAAGGTAACTATAGACAAGTTAATCAAAAGTACTGACAGTGTAACAGTAGATAAGATAATCTAAACAATAAAGTGTAATGTTAGGTAATTAAAAGCATCAGCAATGTAAAGAAGATAATTAAAAGCATATAAAAGTGTAACAGCAGAGAAATAAATTAAAAGATAGAGTAACAGTACTAATCAAAGTCACTGACAGTGAAAGAGTACAGAAAGTAATCAAAACCAAAACGTAATTACTATTTAGATAGCTAACCTCCATGAAGTTTTCTGTGTGTGTGTGTGTGATTTGGATTTAACATTGCTTTAACAATTTTTCAGTTATATCACTACAATGTCTGCAGTGTGGCAGTTCATAGTGATGTCTAGCACTGAGGCATCATGCCGCAGACATGTTACATGATGTCACACCAACTCACATTATCCTGACACCAGGCCGACCAGTCCTAACACTAACCTCCTAATGCTGAGCGCCTAACGAGGCAGCTGTTAGTACCATTTTTAGAAGTCTTTGGTATAACTTGGCTGGGGTTCGAACACACAACCTCCCACATCTGAGGCAGATGCTCTAACCACTAGGCCACCTGAGCAGTGAAGTTTTTAGTAGTCTCTAGCTGCCACTGTATACATTAATTTTCTTGTAGAAATAAATTCAGACTAAAGAGATACTAACCAATGAAATGTTGGCCACTGTGACAAGACATATATGACTGATAAATCTAATGTTTTTTTCAAATAAATGTTCACAAAATATGCTTCAGAAACTAGTGTTACTGTCTACCTCTAAAACCCTTAACTGGATGGAAGTCACATATTTGAAGTAACCTTGGAGTAAATGCCAAGGGTGTTTTGGCCCTTGTGGCTAGAAATGTTTAGGCCCAAATAACCAATAACTTTAATTTCAGCTAAATTCTACACATGAAACCATTTCTTGTCATTACAACCAAGGTCATCAACACACTCAAACATCAAATAATGGGTAAGCCAATTTGCTGTTCACTGCCAAAACATATCTCAGTGGGACAACAATTACAAGCTGAGCCTTTGCATCCTTAATTCCCGTTACTAGCATGTACAACTGAGATGCAAGTGCAAGCAACCCACTCTTCTAATCCCTACTTACTCATATGTATAATACACAGCTAACTTGCTGAGAGTAATAACCTATTACAATATGCATACATCACTCCCTCGATAACTTGCGCCCTGATAACTCGCGAACCCGCTTATAGCATGGGGTCAGGCGTGGATCCCATTTTTTAAACCAGAAAATACCAAAAAACTGATCCCTATTTGTTGAACTTGAAGAAAATCACGATTGAAATTGGTAATGGAAACTTTTGATATATTGCTCGTTTTATCGTCGAAAACGGTAGATAGGACCTGGAAATTTTAATCAACATCATGAAATATCGACTTTTAATAAAAGTCATATAATTTGTTACATTTTCTTTTCAAATGACATTCTTAGTAAACCGCAATTAACAATATTCAAGGACATTTCGATCAATGAAAATGTCACTTACGCCAAGTGGAGGCAGTACGTTAATAAATAAATACCAATTAAATAAATTTTTTTATCAATTGAAATTTGTGTTCTAGTTCTATCTTTTAGTTCCTTTTAAGTGTAATCATCATAAATGCAATGTGTCCTCTTGTAATTAAACGTAAAATGTGTCAATCTACTGTAACAGCTATGTCCGCGAGCGTTTTGCTGAGAACCTAATTAAGTGCCCACCATGTTTTGATATCGGACTAGCGGAAGCATCTGTTGTATTGTTGCACTAAATAAAAAGAGGGCCTCCTTTTCTATTATCACGGTAATTACATTTTCTGAATCAAATAAAGCAGATGGAATTGAAAAAAAAATCAAAAGGCATACAAATCCTACATGCTTAAGAACCAGCGGCACCGGTCGTATGTCGGGTAACTCATTTCAGTTGATCAATTGAACACTGTGATACATTTTATTGTGTACATATCTAATTAAACTACCTTAAAAATTACCTACTCAATCATAAATATGATTAAAGATAGCAAGGCAGCCAAGCGAAATGAGTACTTCGTAAAATAATGAACTTTGTTTCACAAATACGGACCGTTGTGGGAAAAACGAGTTTCAAAGAATTCTTGAATTCGCACGTAGAGATATCCTCAAGCATGATAAGAAGTTTCACTATTACTTTTGCAATGAAATCACGGCATGAATATTTTACTAATTGAAAAATACAAAAATTGAGTTTCGACATAGACGATTGTCTGACGAAATAAATGTTATGTGTTTTTGATAAAAAGGAATCTTGTTTGGTAATGTATCAACAGTTAGTCTGGTTCCCTACTCCGTACATTCCTAGTTTCGTAAAATACTATTAAACAACACTCCGGGAACCAGACTAATCAACAATACAAAAAGCTGTGACTTAATACACGAATGTTCTCACATACTGTGTTTGGTTGTTTAAACCAGTTGCAATCATGTTATTGATCTTTCAGATGTTGGACATTTTGAAAGTAAATGTGATATATAGATAATAATGAACAACTTCATCAGAAAAAGCGCTTTATTGACGATTTTTCTCGACTCGATTATAAAATGAGGATTCAGCCATTAAACAGCCCAGTTCCCCCTCCCCTCAACCCCAGCCACACGGTTTTCTGGATGTCTAGCGGTTTTTTTGGAGGTCCCTCGGTAGCTCGCGCCCTCGCTTATAGTGCGGTCTGTGTTTTTGGACCCCGATGTGCGCGAGTTAGCGAGGGAGAGGTGTATATATAGATATATATATATATATATATATATATATATATATATATATATATATATATATATATATACAGTCCTACCCGTTTATGTCGACATCCTCGGGCCCGAGGAAATATTGTCGACATAGGCGGATGTCGAGATAAGTGTTTGGGGGGTGGGGTTCTGAAAAAAGATACAAGTTAAATTCGTCAGTAAGGGGTGACCTGTCATCAGTGAGTAGCATTGACACTTTGAGAAAACAAACAATGCAAATTTTGATTACATGAAGACAAAACCAGTGTCAAATACACTTGTATATTGACAAATTACATTTTGGTTACCTTTGTGTAATAAAATCCACAATAAAATATTGCATCAGTCACATCCTGATATGAAAAACATTCACTACGATTATTCAATGTCGGCATAAGCACATGGTTGCATAGTTGTTATTTACGCGCTTGGAGTACATGTACTTATATTGGCCTAGATTTTGGTCAGTCTGTTCCCATCTTACTGAGGCTACCAAGGGGATGGGGGCTATTCACAGGGAAATGAAAACCTGTCAACAAGTTGGTTTAAACAGTACTTGTATTTAGTTACAGAAGTCATCGTGAAAAGTACATAAAAGCAAACAAGAGATATGTGGCTGATATGATTAATGAAGGCATAATATTGTATACATTGACACATGCTAATGAGGTATTAAAAGAAAATGATTCTTACAATACAATATTGTAACAATGTCAGCTCAAGTGGTATACATTTAAAATTTTTCACAGACATCTTTGCAAGATGCCCCACCCTCAACTTCCTTAACAGCCAGATATTTAGTTTCCAGAGACTGTAAATTTAATCTGCGTTTTACACTGCCGTTGGTAGCCATCGTAAATATAAATAAAGTTAAAAAGGAAACTTTCACAGCACAATAAACTTGTTTTAATCACCGATCACTTTGGAAAATGCAAGAATCAGATCAGATTTCATTGCTTTTATTTAAGTCACTGCAAGGGGCCAACTTTATAGGACCAAACAAAAGCCTGTTTTTTTATCCGACCGCAACATTAAAGCCTGGCGGAAAGATCAGCTAATTGTTGAATAAAGTACAGGTCGGAACTGGTCACTTACCGACATAAATGATCAGGCGAGAAAATTAAAGCCTGGCAGCAAGATCAACTAATTGTTGAACAAAGTTTGGGTCGGAACTGGCAGCTTGTCGACATAAATGATTAGAAAACAAAGGATTTGTTCAAGCTGGGACCAAGAGCTTCTGTCGACATGTAACGTTTATTTTTTATCTCGACGTCGACATAAGCATTACAATTTTGGTAGTAATAGTAGACCAAGGGACCGGGACTTTGCTTTTTTGTCGAAATAGGCTGCTTGTCGATATAAGCGGGTAGGACTGTATATATATATATATATATATATATATATATATATATATATATATATATATATATATATATATAATATAGATGACTGCTCTGGTGGCCTATGTGGTTACAGTAACCAACTTTTCTGAAGAGGATGTTACAGTACACCTTCAAGATGAATCCCCTCATCAAGTTTCATTATTCCATGTATACAGCATGTATACAGGGTGCAATATACATACATAATATATAGATATTCATTAATTTAGCAAAGTTTATGCATGAATAAATATATATTTCCTACTTTCAACTGTACTGATCAGAAAGAGACTCTTCTGTAGGCTAGTAGTAGCATCTAGCATGCAAAAATATATGTAATCAAAAAGCTAGAAAAAATACTTAATCTATGCTGGTATATAAAAAATATAGGTCACAGTGACCTTCTTCAATTGTATGAGAAAAGGACTAATGGAGATGCATTCAATTACGAAGTTTCATGACTCTAACATAATTAGCATGCAAAATAAACCAAATTAGAACAGAATCATTTAAGCATGAAATAATGGTCACCAAGACCTCTTTCTACAATAAAGGTATAGTGGTTATGCATTCCCTCAACAAAATATGACAGTATGCATACAGCATGCTGAAACCTATGTAGCCATGAGTCAAATAAGAAAACTTAAAACCAAAAGGTGAATAAGGGTCATAATGACCTACTTTTGTTATAAGGGTGTGGTATTCGCAGATATGTGTATCATCATCAAGTTTCATTATTCAATAATAAATTGTGCCTGAGAAACACATGTCAATCCCAAAATTTAACCAAAGCCAGTGAAGTATGAAATATGGACCACAGTAATCCACTTTTGCATGATGGTGCAGTGCTCACTAAGATGCATCCCCTTACCAAGTTTATTGATTTTAGGTAGAATAGTATGTACATAACATGCAAAACACATGTAATCATAAGCTAAATGCAACAATGTAAAAAGAAACAGTAAAATGCTGGTCACAGCAACCTTCTTTTGTTCTATAAATGTGGTACTAACAGAAGCATACAAATCTAGTTTATGAATTTAGCATCCAAATTAATCTGTGAAGCATGAAATATGGGTCACAGTGATCTACTTTTGTAAAAGGGTTTGGTACTCATCAAGTTGCATCCCCTCACCAAATTTCATTATTCCATGTATAACAGTATGTACACTGGGTGCAAAAAAATCTATGTGGTCCTGAGCTAAATCCAAAAATGTAGCCAACAATGTACACATAATGTACCTGTACAAAGTTAGCAACCTTAGCCCCCTGCCCTAGAGATAGATGCTATGAAGCTAGCACCAAACTGTTGCCTAGCAACTAGTAAGAAACAGCAGTTGAGATTCAATGACACTATGTAAATACATGCTTTTATACAAACAGATGCCAACACTGACATAATCCAATAGCTTTTATTTACTATATACCAGCAAGCTGATAATTCAGCAGCAATCACCATAATAAATTTTATCAACATGAACTTTATAACAAATTTTAACTTTGTCAATAATGATCACAATGACTAGGGATATTTTAACTTTGTCAATAATGATCACAATGACTAGGGATATTTTAACTTTGTCAATAATGATCACAATGACTAGGGATATTTTAACTTTGTCAATAATGATCACAATGACTAGGGATATTTTAACTTTGTCAATAATGATCACAATGACTAGGGATATTTTAACTTTGTCAATAATGATCACAATGACTAGGGATATTTTAACTTTGTCAATAATGATCACAATGACTAGGGATATTTTAACTTTGTCAATAATGATCACAATGACTAGGGCTATTTTAACTTTGTCAATAATGATCACAATGACTAGGGATATTTTAACTTTGTCAATAATGATCACAATGACTAGGGATAGCTGATACTAGCCTGACTACATCTTGCAAGTGCAGAATTCTAAATGCACTAACATGAATGCAAATTTGAACTAAATCATATCCTAATTATAATGAACATTTTGGCATCATAAAACAGTGCCAAACACTTAACTACCTCCAGCAAAAGCACTTGATGTTTGGTTCCCACAATAAAAAAAACAAACTAGAAATGTGTTCATGGAACATGTATTTCCCACAAGAATGCCTGAAAACTGACCTAAATACAAAACTTAACCAAGGTGTGGTAGACAGACAGATGGACATGTTGTGGTGAGGCATAAAAAAAAAAAATGAATGACTGCAGTACTTACTTAATTTTGGTGATTTCTGGATTTGTCTGCAGAGATTCAAATAAACGAAATGTCATTCCCTTCACCTGCAATATCTAGGGATGAAAAGGAAACAGTAAAATAGATTAAAAGCAATAAATTATTTGCAACCTATGTAAACTGAGGTATGCACTTTGTATTCATATAAAAATTTTAGAATAATCTAGCTTTCAATACTAGAAGAACATTCTGAAAATTAGAGATATCTAAAAATATCAGCTATTTATTAAAAATTATTGTCATAAATGATAACAAAACCAAATAGATTTCACAACAGTTGACAACATTATCTTTAGGATTGTATTTTCTAATATAAATACAACACCTTAACAACTACAAAGTTTTGTCTTAAATGATACTGTACCACAATAAACCAATCAGTCTCAACTCGCTCATAAAGCTGGATAAATTACAACAGTTTAGATCCACTGCATAAACTGTGATATATAAGGCTATATTTTTGTGGGAAAAACAACTGTAGAAAGGTCATTATTCTGATTTTAACTTGCTTTTAATATCCCCAACAAACTGTTTTGAACTAAATTTTGATGACTGAAGGGTCAAAGTTGTCATACAAAAGAACTATAATCTAGAATGGCGTGTTGAACTGTGAACAGGATGCAATCAATATTTAATATTTATAAAAACTGATGCATAACCAGCATATAAAAATTATTAGAATTTCCTAAAAAACTGACCCTCTGACAGGTTTTGACAATAAGATCTCTGTAGTTGTCCAAGCACAGATGTGCCACCATCATACTACGTTGAATCACACCCTCCGTCCAAATCTCAAGGTCAGGATCAAGGTCATCTCTGCTATCTTGAGAAAGTGCCTCAACTGCCTGTAGAATGAGGAAAAAACAATTAAAATATTTATCACCTGACACTCATATACAAATCCAGCCAAAGCACTAAACCCATGCCCATGAGATGGTTGTATTGACCTCAAAAGGGCTGTGGTCATCTGGGCTACAGCCACTGGACCCATCAGGCTCAATACATGATAAAAACTTGCAAAGGTTCACTGTGCATGAAGGATCAAAATGTTGCATTCAATTGTGACACTTGTCAAGATTGCTCTAATCTAATGAGCAAAATTTCTCATGAGGAATATCTGGTCCAGAGATAATTTAGAATATGAGAAGTTTATTACCCACTTCCATCATGATGCCTGAGCTTGAGGGGTTATATCCTTTTCCTGCCTTAACAGAAATAAGATAAAAGAAATTGTTGGGACCAATGGCTCAGACCAGATCTTGCTTAGCTGCCTCTGCCAATATGTCAGTGGAGGAGAGGGCTTGGAAATGCACTTTTCGATTGTCCAAAGATAGTAACCAGCTCATAACAATGAAACCCTGTTACACATATAACACCACAGAACCATCTGAATCTGAACTAGAGATAGTCCATAAAATGGGTGTACAACTCACTCACTATACATGCCAAAGTTAACACTATCAGAAAGCATGTCTTGTAAGAAAGCAGCTTCAGAGAAGCTCTGATAAAGTGTATGAACTACTTGAGTCCAAACCATGGAAGATTCCATTTCAGAAACAGGGTCGGTGATTTAGGCCTATTCTGGTCAAAGTTGGTCAGTAAGTCTAACAGATCCTTGTCATGACCTGGGCTCTATTATGATGCCTGAATGTGTCAGAAATCATGGAGCGATATCCTCTGATAGTAACCTGAGCCAATTTTTTCACCTTGAAAAGCCTGAGAAAAAAGTTAGCCACTTGAGAGACTGAAGAATTCAAGTGTATAATGCTGTTTATCTTTGTACCAGTCCCTGAATACCCCCCATTTTTCTTTAAAGGCTTTCAAGATGGCTGGCCTTCTTGATCCTTAGATTCCTGCCATTAATGAGGGCTGAAAATAGATAGATGTGAAGAATAAGTCAGTCCAGACTATGTTCTTGGAGACATCTATTGCTATTTCAAACAGATCCTTCACCGATGACTTGCCCCTTCCGAGTAGGGCAACCAGAATGACCTCATAGTTTTGGTTCCTGATTTTCCAAACAATATTTGGAATCTGAACAGTTGGTGGGAATGTGTAGCCACAAATTCCATCCTTACTGACTGCAAGAGTATCTATGGCCCAAGCTTCCATATCCAGGACAGGAAACAATGGTGGGTAGTTTATGATTCCACCTGATCACAAAGAGACCAATCACTAGATGACCCAAATTGCAAAAATCTACTGAAAGATCAATGGATGAAGGGGCATGCAGCATGCAGAGTCTAAACCCTTTCTGACAGAATATGCAAACATATTCAGGTTGTCAAGGATATGTCTGATCCAAACTGCAATCTTGTGCCAGGAAAACCAGCATACAAACTCCTTGACCAAGATTCATAGGTCAGATGATCTAACCCCCACTACCACCAGTCTGAGGAGGCTGATAAGACCATACATTCAGAGGTAGTGACAATATTTTAAAGATGGCCACTGTTGTAGCCATATTGGAAACTGGATGGATACCATTTTCATTTTAGACCAACTATCCATCTTAAGAAGTCTTCTGGTGAAAACCCCATGGAATATTACAATTCATTCAAGAGGATTAGCAAAACACAAGATTTTTAACATGGCCACTGACTGTGGCAGCCAGATCGAACACCATATTGGCAATATGTTCATTTAGAACCAACAGGACATCATAAGAAGTTTTATGGTGGAAACCCTGTGGTAATATCACATTTCATTCTGGAGAAGCAACAGTAGCAAGATTTTAAAGATGGCCATAATATCAGCCATACTGGACATCAGATCATCACCATTTTAATTTAGGACCAACTAGATATCATAGGAAGTCTTTCAGTGAAAACCCCATGTAGATAGGAACATCCATTCAGAAGAATGGTGGCCATATTGTACATCAGATTGGCACCATTGTCATTCAGGACCACTAGACATCACAATAAGTCTTCTGGTGAAAACCCTGCATGAATATGACTTTCCATTCAGAAGGAGTAGGGACTGCAAGACTGTCAAGATGACCAGAGTAGCAGCCATACTGGGCAAGAATAGACAGACACCATTTTAATAATAATAATAATAATAATGAGGACTTTGTATAGTGCCTAATCTTTAGAAGCTCTAAGCGCTTTACAACATTTGACAACACTTAAAAAACATATATAATGATATGATTACAAAATTAAAAACAAACACCATGAAAGTAGAAACAGAAAATATGCTGTAAATATTTAAGGCAAGGATACATTATTAGGTCTTTAAGTCTGTTCTTGCAGTTGAAATAGGTGAGTTTTAAGAGCGCTCTTGAATGAGATCACTGTATCTTTGTGTCTAAGTGCAGTGGGCAATTCGTTCCACGTTGCTGGGCCCTGGTATGCAAAAGAGCGTTGTACATATGATTTCATCTTCATAGTGGGAATAATGAGAATACGAGTGTCAGAAGAGGAGCGTAAGCATCTTGCAGGTGTGTACACATGGGTGAGGTCAGATAGGTATCTTGGACTGGAGCCTGTCAGTGAAACGTAGCACAGAGAACAAATTTTGTGTTTAATTCTGGATCGTATGGATAGCCAGTGTAGGGTACAGAGCAGGGGAGAGGCGTGCTCTGATCGTGGTACTCTAAGGATGATTCGTGCAGCTGTATTTTGAACTTTTTGAAGTTTCTGAAGTAGATATTGAGACTAACCAGACAGAATTGAGTTACAATAGTCCAGTCTTGAAAGTACTAAGGAACACACAAGTGTTTTAGTGGCATCAACTGAAAGATACTTGCGAATGGAGCTGATTCGTCTCAGCTCAAGATATGCAGCCTTGCATATGTTCATGACATGTTGGTGCAACGAGAGAGTACTGTCGAGAGGGACACCGAGGTTTCGTACTGACTGTGTGAATTTAATGTTGGTGTTGCTGATATTTATTGTCTGAGGTAAAGGATGTGAATGAGAAAGTCTTTGTGTTGTAATCAGGATGGCTTCAGTTTTATCATCATTCATCTGCAGCTTGTTACATGTCATCCATGATTTCACATCGGAAATGCACCTCTCTACGCCTTGGATGGTAGCTTCAACTTCAGTTGGATGGCTAGATTTGTATATTTGGGTGTCATCAGCATACAATTGGTGAGACACTGGATGATGATCTATGACACTTGAGAGTGGCTGAGTGTATAGAATGAAGAGAACAGGTCCAAGAACAGACCCCTGTGGAACACCACAGCATAGTTCAACTGGGCTGGAGTGTTTTCCATTTGCAGACACAATTTGTGTCCTGTTGACCAAGTAGGACTTGAACCATAGTAAGGCCGTATCATGAATGCCAAATACATGCTGGAGACGGTGAAGTAATATATCATGGTCTATAGTGTCAAATGCTGCAGACAAGTCAAGGAGAGTGAGGACTGTAATCTTTCCGCTATCCAAAGCAGAGAGAAGGTCATTGACTACTTTCAGAAGAGTAGTTTCAGTACTGTGGCAAGGGCGATATGCAGACTGTACATTGCTAAAAAGACTGTTTGAATTCAGATGAGATACAAGTTGGGATAGAACAACTTTTTCTAAGATTTTTGACATGAATGGCAGATTAGAAACTGGGCGGTAGTTCTTTAAATCATTATGGTCGAATGTTGGTTTCTTCAGCAGAGGCTTTACAATGGCAGTTTTGTAAAATGATGGGAATTCCCCAGATGAGAGAGAGGTATTAATAACATCAGTTAGTGAAGGCAGTATTGGATCCAAGCACTCTAGCAGCAGTGACGTCGGAATAGGATCCAGTTCACATGACTTTGGTGCACTCTTCATCACGATTGTACGTACTAAATCCATAGAGACAGGTTCAAATGCTGCTAACGGTTGCCGCTGAAATTCTGTATCGCAACTGTATGGTGACGACGAGTCAACTGAAATTGTGTTGTCAAGTTTATCTCTGATGGTTTGTACTTTGTCACGGAAGAAATTTGCAAACAGGTCCGGAAGGTCGACTAGAGAGAAGGTAGCTGGAAGTGGTGTACATTTGTTCCTTGACATTAGCTTGTTAGTAATCTCAAATAGCTCTTTGCAGCTGAAACTTTCCATGATTTTAGTACTGTAGTGGGCTGATTTAGCTGCATGGACTATGTCTGTGACATTCTTCTTAGCGGCATCATAGATCTGCTTATGAATAGTGAGTCTGGTGGAAAGCCAAAGCCTCTCAGCTTTACGGCGGTCTCTTTTAGCAGTGTGAAGCTGGTCCCTAACACTGCTATACCACGGAGAACACTTCTGAATTGCTACTCTGCACTTGGTTGCTGGGGCATGTTTGTCGAGCAATGAACGCAGGCAGTTATCAAGTTGTTCTGCTGTAGTGGGTAAGCTAGTTGTTATGTTTGCTTGGATGTCATGCATTAGTTGGGTTCTGTTTATCATACGGAGGTTTCTCTTAGTAGCGAATAAAGGTGGAGGGTTAGGGACTGATACGCCAAGATGGCATATAATGCAGAGGTGATCTGATGAAAGTTCGTGGGACACCAGGGAGGACTGTAGAATATTATCATCAGGTCTGTAAAGAATCCAGTCTAAAATGTGACCATGTTTATGGGTGGGTTGGCTAACTGACTGTTTGAGGTTGAAAACGTGAATGGGATCTAGGAGTTTCGATGTGCATGTTTCATTTTGAAACAAGACATCATAAGAAGTCTTTTAGTGAAAAGCACATGTTGTTATCCATTCAGTAATAGCAACAAGATTTTCAAGATGACCACTGTCATGGGCATACAGGATGTCTGAGCTGAGTACCATTTTCATTTAGGACCAATTAGACCATGGATGAATGTGTGTATGTGTGCGTGTGTAAAGTTTCATGGCAATCCTCCAAGTAGTTTCGTGATAAAAAAACTTGTGCTAATGGATGAACAGACAATAGACAACAGATCATCCCAAAACTCTCAAAGTCTGAATTATGCATTTTATTGTCGGTCTGAAATCAGATCCTTTGGACACTTCCAGCAAATATTAAATTTGAAAAAAATCACCCATTTCATAAGTTTGTGTGAAAGAATTAGCAAGAAATTAAATAGCAGTATTCAAACAGACCAAACAAATGTTTTAATATTAGAAATTATGCTTCTTTATGCAAATTATTTTATGGAATTAATATTATGGATAAAAACAGACTTGACTGATGAGTACACATACTTAACCATCTCATTTATGTTGCAGATTTTGTATAAATAAAGTAAATATTAAATACATAATAACTGTTTTAGGTACTTCTTGTTTAATCTGGGACTTGTTTAATCTGAAAAAACTGATAGCTGTATCAATGAGTTTACGGTATTGTGCCTACTTCTACCCACCCTCATTTGTTGTTTTTTTTTGTGGGGGGGGGGGATACGTCATTTTTCTTCAGTTAACTGACTTGGATACTTATAACATGGTTCAGTACATACCATGGTCACCTTTTATGGACCCCAACCATCATGTTATGACAGGATCGCATTGTATATATTAAATAACAAGGATGAAAGAACAACTCCCTGCCTCACCCCACTGAATACATGAAAGGTGTTGGTTACTGCACTTCCCTAATGCACACAGTTCAAAATGTTTGCCATACAAGTTAACAAGGGTATGGTCTACACAGAAGGTATTTGATTGACAAGCAAGTTTTTAAGCAGTGTCCAATGACTGACCCTATTAAATACCTAACACACATCTCAACACATGCAAACAAAGGGCTACCATGTTCAAAATAATATTTGACAGTTTCTTTAAAGCCATGGAGGCATAAGTCTGTTAAATGTTGCTTTCTAAATCCAAACTGATTATCAGAAATTGTGACTTCACATCATTGTAGTAAAATACTATCTATCTATATATATATATATATATATATATATATATATATATATATATATACTTACAAAATTAAGCATCATTTCTGAATGTATAACATAATTTTTATTTAAGATATCTGAGATTATGAAGTTATATTTTAAATCCTTTGCTTCAATGGTTAGCACTACAGTAAAATTACATGTATACTTCATCATAAGAATTCATTCATTACAAGGCCAATCACTAAGGTGAAATCAACAGCTAAGCAGATCAAGAATGACACGCGAGTATGAATGGGGATCACATAAACAAAGAGTACGATTCAAAGTGCAATTGCCCTGTGGAGATCTATCATGTGCACTCTAGCATTTGATTGGTTCAATAAGATTTTAAGGTCAGAACAGGACTGTTTGTGTATATTGACAACCAAGCTATTGTGAAAGAGAATAATATGATTCAAACTATTCTAGAAATCATTGTGAATCAGAGATTGTTTATCTGAAACTCTAATGGATACTATATAATGACCATATGCATGACTTATTTTATTCTTGTGCAGATATGCTAGTGATTGTATGAGTCATTGAGAGGAAAATGTGATTTTCAATTACATGTACATTTGATATAGCCAAATGGATAATAACTGATTTAAACAATCAGTACCTTGGGATTATGTGATTCTATTCAAGGACTTGAATATTTAATTAATTCAATCAGATTATGTGAAACTATCACAGACCTCAGTGATATTCCTCATTCACAAGATGACATTTAAGTAAAACCATTTGGATTAATAACTCTGTTAAACTTAGTGGTGTTATCACGGTAGCACATAAGTACTTTGGAAGCCTCAAAATATCTTGGAACAGTTTTTGGATTAGTGAGGAATTGTTAGTACAATTAGAATTACAGTAAAACCTGTTATGAGCGTCCTCTGCTACTATGAGTGACCACCTGTCATTTCCAACCAAAACCATAATGCATGGATCAATTTTATTATATAAACATTCTGCCATGAGTTACCACCTGCTGAATGCGACCAGCAAAAACGATGTCTTGACAAAATCATTTCTGCACTTCTATGAATAACCACATCGAAAAAACGGGGATAAACTCCACCGACCTTTATTTAATCCCCCATATCAATGACCACTTATACCATTCTAAAATTTAAAAAATAGTTTTAAAAAATTTTAGGTATACTTAAAGTGTTTATAATTTTCTATTGTAAACCAGACTAAAATACATGTAGATTATTCCAGCACTTAACCTGGTTTCTGGCCTTATCATAGCCCGTATGTACTAGTAGGATCCAATATCCAGCTCTATGAACGACCGTATCGCGAGAACAGAGACAGACACCACTGACTTTTATGTAATCATTTGTAACAATGACTGCTTGAATAGTTAAGATTGTTCTGATAAAAAAAACATGAAAAAATGGGTCTGGTTACCAGATTGCTTATGGTAACTGATGACAGAGTCAGTGAACCAGACTAATGTACGTGTCGCAAATTGCCATTGCAGCACCAAAATTAAGGCAGTGGTCGTGTATATTGTTTTGTCTTTAGAGTTAATCCGTGTTGCCTGGAGGTGAATAAGGTCTTTGTCTATTAAACCAGCAAGTCAGAATCGTTTGCAGGATTTGATTAATAGTGTTAAAGGTTTGTGATGTTTGTTTTTTTTTTTCCTATGATGTTACAGTGATTACATCCAAATCACCAAGCTGTCGTCTATTCAAGTTTGTGTGACCGGATTAAACATTTTGTTTATACAGTTAATCCCAGTATGTCTTCTTTGAATTAAGCCGTTGACTTTTGTCTCTGAGTAAACAATTCTGTTTCTGGATGAGATAACTGTTTCTTTTTATTTCATTATTTGTTGGATATGCAATGCACGTGTATAGATTTTTCATATTTTCCCAAAACCTAGTCAAAACCATCTATATAGTTAATATTACAACTAAGCACTAATAATGTTAACATGTAGTACTTAATAACAGTGGAAGAACCTCCAACTCAAAAGAAACAAAATTTAACACTGGAGAAAATAATTACTGTAACTGAAAGAAGTGAAAAAGAGCAGACCACTTGCAAAATAGTGGGTTAAACGATGGTAAGGCAAATTTAGGGTGTTATAAAGGAAAAGGAGTAAATCAGAAATGATTTATATGCTAATACAAGTACATGTGATCTTCAAATGTAAATCATCGTCATCATCATCCATTCTTGCTCTATCTTTTCTAGTCCCTATTTCTGTATTTTGAAAAACATTTGCAACTTAAATCCCAATAAAATCAAATCTTCTCATAAACATAAATTCAACAACCAACCAAA
This sequence comes from Megalonaias nervosa, assembly GCA_016617855.1. Taxonomy (NCBI): domain Eukaryota; kingdom Metazoa; phylum Mollusca; class Bivalvia; order Unionida; family Unionidae; genus Megalonaias; species Megalonaias nervosa. The sequence goes on along the minus strand of JAECUM010007943.1, from coordinate 40,258 downwards.
TAAGTCAAAATACAGACTATCTCCTATATAGATTTCCTTCTCCTTGCAATATCATGCTTTTTACTCTAGAGAAGACTAGAAACTAAGATTAACAGTCCAAACATGAAATGAATTTATTTGTTAAATATGTCATGGTATAAAAATATCTCTGTAAGGTAGTCTGTGGAATGGTACCCTGATCAACACCTACCTATAACCTACCTATATACTAGGCTTATTAAGTATTTTTTTTTTAAATAATAAACTACAGAGTAGACAAAATCTAATTTCACTGAACATATTGATCATTTGAACCAACCTCAGTCTGCACATTTCCAACATGTTTTATTGTGGTTTGAAGAACTACACTAAGAGAAGGTACAGACTTCTTGAGTGTTCCTAGAGGTATCACAATGCAGTCACACTGCCTTGAGTTTATCAAGTCTTTCTGATGCTTGTTCACTAACCCCGAAAATACAGCTAGGGCATCTGTAAATTCCTAAAGATGTAAAAAAGAAGAACTTTAAAATATTAGCTGGAAGAAAGGTCCCCATTCTAAGCTTTTCTTGGAGTATTTATCAGATAAATCATTACAAGCTCATGCATTACTTGATAAAGTTAGTGTATCAGTCAACTGTCAACTTTATCTACCCATCTGTCAATCACTTCCCTGAAATTTAAATTAGTCAGCAACCAAATCTAAACTTGGCTAATGATACTGATAAACAATTACACATTTGCACCATAACTAAATACTTGTGGAAGCTTAGATAGCACTGATCCATACTAAGGAAATGTTCCTAATGTAAATGTTAATATACACACATTTATTTTGTGGTACTTCACTATTTTTCAATCAGGATTGAGGAAATTTTCAGTCTGTACTTAAAAACACTACCTGCATTTTATTACTTAAAGTAGAAACTTTGACTTCAAAATAAATACTACACTACTGGACTAAACAATACAGTTATTTGAAATTTTACACAAGCATGTTCATACCTGTATGTTTTTCACCTAAATAGAATATTGGTTTTTGAACCATTTCTCTGCACTTTTCCACAACAAATACTGCCAGTCGTCACAGTTACATCCATCTTCTATTCACTGTTCTAATTACAAATTATTCAAGCAAACATACAAAATTTACAAACCTTGAAATTAGGTACTAAATCTGTCATGGTATTTACTGTGGTTAATACTGATATTTTCTCTGTAACAACGTTAGCTGCCATAACAATCATCCTGACTTCTGCTTCATCCGACACCATAAGCACCTGTGATAAAGGTAAAAGAAATCCCTTGAGTTACATACAAGGCCTGACAAATAAACATGCACACACACATTATAACTGTCTTATTCACTACAAGGCATGACTAGGATGTATGTGACATAACATATCTGTTCATCAAAATATCTGTCATTATTAACATTTCATGTTTTCATAATTATTTCTTATGTGTCCATGAATTAAATGTCATTAAATAATTTTAAAAAATATATAACTGATAAAATACTCGGAGTTACAATCCACTGTCTAATCTTAAAGGCAATTCATTTTAGACCCCAAATGCCACTAACCTCGGACAATAAACCAAGGTTCTGAGTCAAAATCTAATGCATATGGTATGTCTTTTTGCAAATGTTGAATTTTTAGGTGCCCATTAGCCCAAATCACAAAAGCAATTAAATGGTAAATATGGCAATTAATGTTAAGAAATAATTAAAAATCTTGACTGAATTTTCTTGCCAATATCACTGGATGTAACTGTAAAGACAAATGCACACAGTTCTAACCTAACTGAGCATTTATTACTTTCTATGGTGTTATAATAAGCCTTTTCATCATCAACCAGTCCCCAGCTAAATTACCATCTCCAAATGTCCAGCTCAGATGTCTATTTTTCCAGTTATGTCTGACTGTTTTTACAGTTGCACAGTGTTTGACCTTATACTCCATTGTTTCAACTTGTTGCTATAAAAGATATTGTGAAGACTGTATAATCATGTTAGTCTAAATCTACATCCTGCATACCAGAACCATCTCATGCAACTTACTTTCCTTGTGGCTATGCAGAATTGCTCAGAAACTACTATTTATACCCATGTTTCACTGCATTTGTGATCCTTTACTATCAGATGGATGGATGGATGGACGAATGGACTGATGTGTATCAGGGATCATGAAAATTCTAACAACTCTAGGTAGACATTTGTTCCAGAAAATTAGCATGGAGGCCATTTATTTGTGAATACATATTATTACAGAAACAGTCAAACAAGATATAACAAGTTGTGAATGAAATAAAAATTGATATACTTAATTATTCAATGTACCAGAAAATGTGTCATTTTCAGTTCTAGATTTGTGTACTGGTATTATCCTTCCATGATTTATTGGTTTCCTTTCAAACTAATTATTTATTTAAAAAATCATATTTTTTTTCAGACCTCTATACTGTAGAATTTCACCATATAAAGGTATTTTAATTCTTAATTGGTAACAAGCATACTTACCACCTCAAAAATATATAAAACGTAACTCACAAACATTTCTGTTGAGTCAGATGGTGAGGTTTTATTTGATCAACTAAGTCTTGGATGATGACAATAAAGTCAATTGTTGCTAGCATCTTTGTGTCTTAATTTAGGTCTAGACTCCACATATTTTGTTCTAAAGGTATGATATGCTGACACATGCAGACAAAACATAGTTAAAAAACATGGTGAGAAGGAGTGATGTATATTACTAACCCAGGCTCTATCACTGAATTATAGGATTCTGTACCCAGGCTCTATCATTCTGTTACAGGATTCTGTATCCAGGCTGTATCATTCAATTATAGGATTCTGTATCCAGGCTGTATCATTCGATTATAGGATTCTGTATCCAGGCTGTATCATGCAATTATAGGATTCTGTAACCAGACTCTATCATTCAATTATAGGATTCTGTATCCAGGCTGTCTCATTCAGTTACATGATTCTGTAACCAGGCTGTATCATTCAATTATAGGATTCTGTATCCAGGCTGTCACAGGATTCTGTATCCAGGCTGTATCATTCAATTATAGGATTCTGTATCCAGGCTGTATCATTCAGTTATAGGATTCTGTAACCAGGCTGTATCATTCAATTATAGGATTCTGTATCCAGGCTGTATCATTCAATTACAGGATTCTGTATCCAGGCTCTATCTTTCAATTATAGGATTTTTTTATAAGTCCAGGAAATAAACTCTCACAGTCTTGTTTTGTGCTTTGTGACTATAAAGTGTTTAAACAATTCAAAAAAAAAGGTAATGACCAAACAAGCCAAGTCTGTGACACCTATATTGATTGTACAACAAAAGAAACAATGGGTAAACCAGACCCAGTCATCTCTGAATTAAATTCATGTACATATAAAGAATGTTTTAATTTATGCAAGATCAATCCTCATGAATTTACTATTTTTAATATTCTGTTAAAGTTAATTACACATAGATACAATTGTACCTAATATTCATAAATATAAAAAAAAATATTTTGAATTCATGCAGTATGCAATGCATTAACAGTGAAAACAAAAAACAGATACCATATTTTTGTTAACAATGTCGGTATTGCAATAAGATTTACAAATACTGCATATAAAAGTGGCTTCTTATAAGAAAAAAGCAGTGGAAACCTAGGAATATATCTAGTTTGTCAAAATAAAATGATATCGCTGTTAACAATCACACATTTCCCCAACTTGTCAGAGAACTGAGAAATTGAATCAGATATAAATATCAGCATGAGAAAGCTGATTCTTCTTTGAGCATCTCCGATAGAGTCAACTCAATTCCTGCCACAACACACACTAGAAGGCATGAAAATCCCCAGAACTCATTATTTTCAACAGAGTCATGTCAATCCACCCCCCCCACAAACACACACACAATGTAATGAAAATCCCCATAATTCACGATTTTCAATCCCAAAAAGAATTTATGCCAAAATAAATAAGTCACTTCATATTTAAGCAGTTGCAAATTGCATCTGCTTATTTCTTTGAAAACAGGAAAAAGACCAAATGAAAATGCTGGTAAACACATAAAAACAGTCAAAAGAATATGAGCAGCAACTGATGCACACTGCTAGTCAAAACTTAACCCCTATCCATGAGTAACACAACTGCATTTCTGTACTAAAATCATAGATGACTCTTCAATTAAAATGTTACCCCATGACCAATCATGTGAAACTGTTTAGTGCTACCTGAAAACGCAACATTCGACATTAAGCAAAGGAATTCAAAAAGTTTCTTTTTTTTAAAACCATCATCTACCACCAATGAACATTGGCATAATTACATTAGAGACTGCCATTGATAAATAAACAAAATATTTAAATAAATACAACAAAACAAATCTTGATTATAATTTTCCAGAAAGTTGAGGTAGAAATGTATTTCAGTAGTAGATGTGAGAGTAAGAGGTAGATCCTAAATATTATAAACCAAAGCAATGAACCAGTCTAAGTATTTGCAGACTGGTACTGAAACTTGTATATGATTAATAGCAAACTAAATTACATTCAGATATTAACACAATCATATAAAAAGCATAAAATAAGGATCTATTCTGTGAAAGGTTAATGTATTAAAATACATTATTATGCACCTAAACTGATTCCTATATACAAATGTATGTACTACTGTTGTCTACAATGGAAGTGTTAAACATAATTTCTGAGATGAAGACTTTAACTTAAATGATTTTCTCTTTTAATATAGGATTAAATGATCATGGCTGGGTATTTATCGACATGTAAATTTACCTAATCACTCACAAAGTTAATATAAAGTGAACTGGTTATCGATGTGTAAATTTTACCTAATCACTTACAAAGTTAAAATAAAGTCCAAAGACTCTATGTAAACTTTGTGAGTGATCAGGTAAAACTTACACATCGATAAATACCCAACCATCATCATTTAATCCTTACAATTCCAATTTACTTCCTTTCTGTCATCATATCAGCAGATTTCATTCAACAAAACATTCACTTTTAGGTGGATCAAATTTTCTTTCATTAGTCTCTTCACTATGACAGAATACACAGCCCGATCTACGCTAGCCAAGAGTCGTCAATTATAGTAATATAGGATAGAGTGTCAGAGCATGTCATGCCAGTGATATATTGTTATGATCATTATTTTAATACATAAAAAACTAGTTGATGCTGTTTAAACCTGGCTATCGCTTTATTTCTAACATTACAACTGCATATGGCATGTGTTGTTATAGCATTCATTGTTCATGCTTTCTAATCATTTCAATCTTTCAAAAGCAAAATTGTGTCCATATTTAGTGAGATTCCTTGCTCGACATATGACCCTCATCTTTAATAACAGCTGGTGAAACAATGCCAAAGCAAACTGCAATAAGTTCTCCAAATTGGCTTGTAAAGCCTGGCATATGGTTTCTTTGGCAAAAAGGGTGAATATTGGAATGCAGGAATGACAATGCAATTACATTGCTTTAACTTCTAATAGGCAATTTTAATCAGGGGGTTGCACAATTTAGTTGGAAATCACAAAGATGGGTGGGGCTTCTTCTGGTTATTATTATGGTGTAAGACATTAGTATAGATAAAGCTTCACATAAAATTACCCGGAAACTGGGAACCAACAGTAGTCTGCAGAATTTACCGATGTATAAAAAAATTTTGATCAGTATCATGTGATTATTTATATCCAATCAGACTGCAGAAAATTCGGTCAATTCATAACAACTGGAATTATTATAGGATTACAAGATCATGGTTGGGCATTTATCGATATGTAAATTTTACCTAATCACTCACAAGGTAAATAAAGTCCAAAGGACTTTATGTTAACTCTGCAAGTGATTAGGTTAAATTTACATGTCAATAACTAAAGTAGTTTTAAACAAATTTTGTATCAGTGTCTGCAATCTAATTAATAGTGGTGTGGTCCTCCAATTTTCAACAATTTGAATCATACATGCAAACTGGCTTTTTTATTCTAAGTCAATCCTTCACTTCATAGTATGTCTCTCTTGTCTTATCATTGCAGAACTACAAATGGATATGGAAATATCAGTCCATCAAATACAATTCTTTCAAACAATATCTAACAATTATCATGCATGAAAAAAAACTATTCTGACAAAATAATGTTATTATCTGTAAACATATAATCTCCAAAGTCCCACAGAATATAAGGTAAAAACATATCCCCAATTAGGGAGTTGGTTTATTATCAAAAAGGTACCCTTAGTAATTATTACAATTCTACAAAAATGTATGATGGGTTTATTGAATTTAGCCAAAACCATTTGGAAGAAAGCATAATAGACAGACAGATGGACCAATGAACAGATGATGGGTTCCAATGGTAAACTATTAATTATTAAGCAGGGGATTTAAGATAAAAACAAAACTTGTGGAGTTCAAACCTTCATGGTTCCTTGTAGGACATCCTTGGTGGCCTGCACCAGCTTATTTCTAACTTCTTTATTACCACTGTTGGTTTCAAGTCTCTGGGCGGTCAGAAGTAAATTGGAGCTTGCAAGGTCCAGCACCTCACAGGCACAGGTCATCTGTGCTTTCAGGTCCTGCCAGAATAAAACACATGAAACTGTCTTTGCAAACTGAGCATGCCCCTACTGCTGTAATATTCTTAGTAGACTGCTATGCTTTCTTAGTTCCAATAAAATCATAACTTGCAAATTTTGTACAACTGTTATCATGACCTGAAAAACTAACAGAGTCATCTGCATACTAACATGCAAACCAAATTTTCACTCCTCTACCTCATAAGGTTTTTGATTAAGCATGATAACAAGATTTTTGACCATAAAAAATGTTTAGCTCAAAAATGTTTTTAAAAAATTTTGAAAAATGAAAATGGCCTTAAAATCAGTACATCTAATACAATTGAAAATATGGTTATCATGTTTCATTTTGCTGCATCAAATGATTTTGTGGCATTTGCTTATTCATGCTAAAAACGTTTTTACAGTACAAACAGAAAAGTTTAAAAATTGTGAAAATAACACAAAATTGCTATATTGGCCTGAAAATCTAATCAGGTTATCTATGATCTACATATGAATACATACATGTCTACCAAGTTTCATTTGTTCACCTCAAGTGGTTTTTCCTTAATCAGGATAACAACATTTTGTCCCAAAGGTTCAAAAATGTGTACAATTGAAAAATTGTTTTTAATCTAATCAAGTCATCTACTTATAACCATAATACAGTGAGTACAATTTCACGGCTTCAAGTCTCTGAGACTGACATACAGATGTACAGACATAAGAATGTGCAGACTTATGGATGTATGGAGGAGATAGCAGCAAAATATAAGCCACCTTCTGTTACTGCAGTGGGGCATAAAATGTGTTAATAACTCCAATGTTTCTAGATATCATCAATTCATTTGGATGAGAAAAAAGTATCAAGCAGTGAGTAGACAAAACTATCAAAATTTGCAGAAATAAACTTTGGCTAAACAATGAACCATAACACAGACATACATAGAGACAATGAACCATAACACAGACATATATTGAGACTTGACGCTTTTAGTAAAGAACCAACAGGCAAATTATTGTGAAGTTGATTTCCAGGGTTCATAAATTGGATGTTCTTGAAAAAGGAAAAAACTAAAGGGTTCAGGTATTGTAATCAAAACTATCTAGCACTAAAAAGGAGATCTTTTGAAGAAAGCTGCTGAACCAAACTGTGTGAGAAATTTGTGGGCATAAGTTTTGCAAAGTATTCAACAGAATACATCATATATGTATAACATGGCATACCTTGTTCTTTGCCTACCATATATACTCACTTAGAAGTCAAATCCAAATGCAAACAACACATACCCTGATCTGCTGTTACATAATGTGCTGGCAGATCAAGGACTGTGCTGTTTATTCTACTGATTAAACTTAACAAACTGCATAGACCCAGATCTGCTGTTTGCTGTTGGTAAGTGAGTCCATATAGTAATACTCTTTAATCATTGCAGTATATCAAATAACTTACAAAGTATGAAGATACATCTGTATTTTGTTTTTCACCTCTCGTCTGTCAAAATTTAAATTTCTAGAAATTGCAAATAAAATAGATTATATTAGACCTGATTCAGAATCTGCTCATCAAACTATTAAAGACAGTTGTGAAGTGAAAAAATGCATGCCTTTTCATGATCACTTTGCCATGATTGTTTCTGAGGTATTATATCCCCTGTGTGTGTGTGTGTGTGTGTGTGTGTGTGTGTGTGTGTGTGTGTGTGTGTGTGTGTGTGTGTGTGTGTGTGTGTGTGTGTGTGTGTGTGTGTGTGTGTGTGTGTGTGTGTGTGTGTTCTGGATTTTTAACATAGCTTTAAAACATTTTCAGTCATATCGCTATGATGTCTGCAGTGTGGCAGTTTATGGTGATGTCCAGCACTGAGGCATCATGCCGCAGACATGTGGCATGATGTCCCACCCAGTCACATTATCCTAACACTAGGCCGACCAGTCCTAACCTACACTACCCTCTTAAAGCTGAGTGCCTAGCAAGGCAGTTGTTAGTACCATTTTTATAAGTCTTTGGTATGACTCAGCTGGGGTTCGAACCAGCAACCTCCTGCATATGAGGCAGATGATCTATATCCCAATGCCAGCTAATGCTTTTATCTAAGGTCACATGTACATATGCCTTTTTATTTTAATGAAACAGTACCCACTCCTTGTGTGGTACATATTTGAATCATTGATACCTGTCAACTCGTTTATGACTCACATGCACTCTTATACCTAGCAAAATTTTATTTTCTCTTAATGAATGTTATTAATTAAACTTCCAGTCTGGGTATTACTAATTACCAATCAACCATAATTTTGATGTACTTTTTTCACTGAATATTTCTTGTATGATTTTTGACATGCCCAAATGAGTCTGTACTCAGTGCAGCATGTTTTATATTTTTAACAGTAACGTATACTGCAATCAACAGTGTATGATGCTTGCCATGTTTTCTTTTTTTATGAGCTTAATGAATGAGTCAGTTTTCCATGTATGTGTGTTTATGTCTATAATAGAGTTTTGCTGTATACATAAAGCATGATGTTGTTCCCTAAAGCTGAAAACACTGATACACTGTATAATCATAACAATAAATGATCAAAGATGAAATATATCAGCATCTATTTAATGAGAATCCATGATGGACTGTATCAGAACTTTGATACTGATTTTAAAATCAAATAATAAGTTGCTGTATTAACTTTTGGTCAATATCTTCTCAGACAAAAAAGAATCAGTAAAGATTTTAGCCCCAAAAAATTATGCCTCTAATAAACAAAAAATTAGTTTCTTTTTTAAATTTGTTTTACTGCAACTTCTGGGGAATAGGAACATAAATTGGATCTTTGACTTTTACAACCAGATGGACCCCTTACAAGCTACTGAGTTTAAAATTGTGACCTACTGTAGTCATTTCACTTTCGATCATCCCAGTTACCTGGACCACTATTATGAGTTCTGATGAACAAGTTATAAAATACCTGGTCTGAAGAATTCTGAGTTTTGCTCCTTGCCACAGCAATAAGTTTTTCTGCTGCAAGAAGGACGCCCTGAGCACATGGAACCATATCACCAAGGTTAGCAGAGTCATCTTCATTTCTGGCCTCATTTAGAATGATCAGGAGGGAAATCTGTACAAAAGCATTTTTAATGAATATTTTGTAACAATATACTTGGGTGGGTACAATGTGGTAAGGCAGAAACACATAGAATTTTACATGTATTAGTAAATGATAAATATGAAAATGTATCCATAAAGCTATTTATATACAGTTATAATGGCACTATACAGCCTGGATTGTGCTGACAAGCCTGACATATTATTAAACCCCATATAGTTACAAAGAGCTCTCTGTGAGTACTTTCAGCATATCTAGGACCTTCAACCATTTTCTTTCAAGTATTTAATACAATTCCAAACGAATCTAAAATTAGAAATGTTGGTTGGTTGGCTTTTAATACAGTTTAATACACTATTGGCTATACCTTACCAAGGAGATGGGAGCTAAGTGCCTTTCCCAAGGACACAGAGGTAGCTGACCCAGTTTTTCCTGGACAGGTATCAAACCTGCTACACTCTGATTACAAGTCATATACTCTGCCTACTCAGTTACTGCTGCTTGCAACTAGAAATATGTTCATGAAACATAGATGCCCTATAAAAATGTGTATCCTGAATACAGAAGCCCTGCCTGAGTAGCTGAAATGACCTAAACACACAACCCAATGTGTGAAGCTGTGTTAATTTTTACTTTTCATATAATCTACAGATTATGAATATATATTGCAGCAAAAAAAGCATACATATATCTCTTTCTTTTGTTTTATAAAAATAAAATTTACTGAAAATAACATGATTTGTGTTAAGCAATTTGGAAGTAGAAAACAGTGTTTTTCATGTGACAAGCCATATGTGACATGGCTGGTATAATGGTGTCATTAGGTGCCAGGGTCAAGGGATTAACCCAGACAACTCTGTGTCTAGCATCCGCCTATATTCAGAAAATCAATAAATATTTCTGAAGTAAATAAATATAAAAAACCTTCCTATTTTTGTGGAATCATAGTGAATTCAGACAGAGACATTTTGGATAATACAATTGTCATACATCAAAAGACTGTTAGCTCATTATCACAATAGGCCACTGGCACATCAGCACATTCCAGACTATAGGAAAAATCAACAAATCCAATATCAGAATTTATTTGGCATACCACTGCAACTGGAAATTCATACATTTGGAATTGTGATAAACTTTTAGGGTTATTTGGGACTTAATTTGCAATACTCAAAGTTTTTTTAAATGTTCAGTTTGTATTGTTGGGAAAGACATTATTTGTTGAATTTTACAAAACTTGCTGGTTTTCACTATTTTCTATTACTTAGCTTAAGACCATACAGTTTTAACAGTTGCACTTGATTGGACAGGTATGATAAATGGCAAATTGTTCCGAAGTTCAAAGATAAGATAGTATATCAAAGAGTGTGATTATGAATGAAATTTTATCAACATGTATTTACATGTTTTGATGTATATATCACATACGTGTTTTTGAAGCAAATAAAGACTTAGAATGCAATGTACAGAATCACCAGAACAAAGTTGTTATAATACATTTTTTAACTGACTGCACACTTTTTATTACCTTCGCTTTGATCCCATAATTTTATTCAAACTAAGAAAACAATATTGCACATATTAAACAAATGTCACCCTTTTGCTCATCATTGTCATTATTCAACTGCTCATTTAAAGAAATCACACCAGACTGATTATGCACACATTTCATAATTGAGCGGAAATGTTTTGATCTAAAAGCTTTATAAACTATTGATATTATCACTTTTTATACAAGCAGCAAGAATGAAACAAAATTCAAGTGTTACTTGCTCAAGTGCATGTAAAACTGATTCTTTGCAATGCACAAACTGCAAACAATGGATCCACATTGATCATATTCCCACAAGTGCAAATAACACATGGTCTCACAACTGTATGTCATTGACCTTTAATTGTATTTGACTAATCATGTCATTATTTTAGATTCTTTATAAAGAAGTGAGAAGTTGAACAGATTTTTTGAAGACCAAACCAATTTATGTTCTATCAGTAGAGAGATAAATAGAGAGACAGATGAGTGTCCTATTGTTTGTAATTATTATTCCTCAATTAAATATTTTTTCTATTCATGTCGCCTGGTTTTGGTATATGTGAAACTTTGGAAAATCACTGTGCTGGAATTTCCAACAAAAATTCTTCATTACTTTCAGAAAAGATTAAAGACAAATATCAAACTAAAACTTAACAACCCATTAAAAATCTACCAGAGAGACCACATGTTGAAAAATAACTGCATCTAACTGGATAATTTAAAAATTTAAGTAGTACTTTAGTACATACTGGAGTACAGAGACTTGCCCCCAGTTATAAACAATTTCTGTCAACAAAAGCCGACTGGATAAAAATGTCAGAGCATCAATGTACAAACTTATTCAAACACTTCACAGCAACAATGACAGAGACACAAACACATTACTTCTACGGACAGTCAGACAACTGTTACTGCACCAAAAACAAAAACCTGAACAAAGGAAATTAAAAATTAATGTGTGAACTGTGACCATTATGGCTACAAAATCCAAACCTGAAACCCTGAAATAGACTTCAATAGAGATATACATTTATAATATAATTTTGGCAAATACTTTTCACTTGCATTCTGTGTATGTATTATGATTTACTATTAATCATACCTGCCCAATCAATTATTGGACAACTCGGCCCATATCACAGTCAGACCAATAACTTTCTTGGCCCATAACGAATTTAGACAACCCATATCTGTCCATTTACATGCTCTGCCCATTATATCCCCAGCTTATTGGTCCATGATTCATAGAACAGTAATGTGGATGTAATGTCCTTTATCAATGGCCATGTAATATTTTTTTTAAATCTTTGTTTCTTTATGTTGAGTATGATTGTTAGTATCCAGTTAAAGTACAAGTCATACACGTCATACAGGCATTTAATACAGCCTATTTTAGTAATGAATGTAATTTTCTCGAATATGATTAAACATACCTTTAAATGGCCAGTATTAAAATTTTTTAGAATATTTAATTTAATCTCAGCAAATTCACATGCATGACCGTGTTGATATACTCTTTAAATAAGGATTCCTTTGTGCAGTAAGACAGAAAACAAAAAAAAGACATGGAGCAATATGCTGAAATGAGAAAATGTTACTCAAATTCAACTTGTAAACTTATAACAAATTACTGAATAACTAGAAGAATCTTTAGCAAAGATGTTGTGTTTTTTATCATCTTCATAGCAAACAAAAATAACTGCCTACATTTTGAAATTCCTGAATCCATGCCTGCCAACATTGCAAGAAAAAGGGTATTTGTTGCCATATTTATTATTACCATCTTATTAATCTTTTGCCAGGTAAACCAGCACCTGTCATTACAAAATATATTTTTTTTAATATTAAATATAATCAACCAAAATCTTTTTTGGACCAACTGATATCACTGAAACTAGTCATCATTCAATTTATAAAATGAAGACAAAAGGTTTGAATTTTATTTGATCAATGTCTGAATTTCAATTAAGTTTCTGATCCTTACAATAAATAGCAAATATCATCAGTTTATTTATATCGCAAATCACTGTTATGACACAAAAATTATTAGATTTATGTAGCTGTTAAATGTGGTCTACTGTAAGATAGATTTTATGTTTACCTGGTCACTGTTAAATATTGACAATCTTAGAAGATTTGTTTTTGCTTTGTTTTTTTTAAGCATAACTTATCTAGGAATTTAATAATATTTTCCTTTCCAATTTAGTCAAGTGACGATGATATTTAACATCAGCCTTAAGGATAGATATTACTTCAATTAGAGCAATATTAGCAGTTTACCTTCAGTTAGATATTGCTTGGCCCATTATGTAACTTGTTATGGGCTGACTCAGAAATGGATTGAATATGTTATATGGGCAGAGAGCTCCAGTCACCGTCAAAATAAGTATGACAGATTGATATCATTACATAAATTGTGCTTGAAATAAGTAAAAAGTAATTTTTAAAAATTCACTTAAATCAACTTTATTTTGAGGAGTATAATTATTCATACAAATACAAATCATAACTTCGGTGTTTACACAGATATATACACTATAAACATATCAATGTGTATATTGGTGTGTTCGTACGTATTTAGATTTTGAGCACGTTTCACCCACTCTGCCTTGGAAATGTACTTTTCCTTATCAGCCGATATTATTTTTTTTTTTCCTTTTATCATCTGAAATCTATCTCCCTTCCCGGTTTGATTTTTCTTTTAAACATATTTATTTTTGTCGCAACTAAAGGTAACTTGATAAATAAAAGCACCCACCAGCAAGGCAAATTAGTATTACAGTGCAAAACGTCGGCACATCGACAAATTATGAAAGTGGGTCGACCCAGTAGAAGGGTGGTAAACGTCCACCTCCAATCACACCTATCTGGGTTCACTTCTTACACTGGTGTATGAAGACTACATGGCAATAAACCCAAAACCTTGAGCGCCCTGGCCTCTGCCGAAACACAATCTGCTTACCTGGGACGCAGTTGGGGCCAAAACTCTTTCAATTGACTTTGTTTGAACTAGGTTTGAGAGAAGCCCATATGTTATATCCATGTTCGTTAAATAAATTTAACCCATTGTTGAAAACAATGTATAATATGCCTAATCTAATGGAAACCACCGAAACACATATTCTATGTAGGTATCACGGTACCAATTGTTTTTCCATAGACCTCAATGCTAATGTTTTGTGAAATAATTATACTTTCTATCCTACCTCAGCATGCATGTCACCCACTGTTACAGAGAACAATGTTAGATTGTCAATTTGACAAGGACAGAACCAGGTACTCCATTGCATTTAAGAGAGATAACTCTGCTGGAACTAGACAGGGGTAAGAGTTATCTAGTTACACCAGACACATTTTCAGTCATGTGTACCACATTTTAAAAAATCATAAAAAAATACAAAATGTGATATAGTTATGAATTAACATAATCTCACATGTTGCCAAGAGGCTCAACTTTTATTAAGCCTAACAGAAAGTACAACTCTTACATAATGCACCAATCACAGCTAGTTGTGTGGTTTATTTCTGAATGCAATGTTCCTACACCTTAAGCTCCACCCACCTGGGGATGTACAATTGGTACCGTTATACCTGTAAAACAGGTGGTTAACATCACGGTGATACAGGTGATCATTGAATTTAAAAAACAAGCCATTCGTCAATATGACATTGACTAGAGCCTGTAAAAGTTACATCCCTTACACCTAAACGCCAATTAACAGAAGCGAACAAACAATTAAAAGCATTGAGAATTATGTACCATTGTTATTGTCCAAAACGATATTTTATTTTATGTATAATTGTAAGATCAGTAACATTGTGGAATTGTATCAACAATAAAAAGACGTACTTTAAAAATAATCTCATGTTGTGCAAGGTTTTTATTCGTAAATCTTCTTGGGTTTTTTTCATAACTTGAAGCTTGGGCCGAGTCATACAATGTAAGACATCGACCCTGATGTTTATGTTTTGGGATCGACGTCTTACGTCGATCCCAAAACATAATTATCAGGTCGATGTCAGTGATCTATACAGGGGAGCTCCTTGGATCACTCTGTCACCAGTACCCCAGTGTGTGTGTGTGTGTGTGTGTGTGTGTGAGAGAGAGAGAGAGAGAGAGATGTCAGTGATCTGTACAGGCGAGCGCCTTGGATCAATCGGTCACTAGTGCCCGGGGGGGGGGGGGGCTTTTGAGCTGGCGTATTTTACTTCTTTTCCTTGAAGATAATTTGTAAAAAATAAAAATATAACGGATCTAATATATAAATTTTTCAGTTACTGTAGTATGTTAATTTGAACACGCGTTTAAATGAACAGACAAAGTAGTAATTGCATTATTGATGAAGTATAAGCTGGGTTTCAGCAGGGATATTCCGATACCGATAACATATTCACTCCATAGTCTCTAGAAAAATGTTACAGCTTTATGTCAACATAGGCCAAAATAATTTTTGTTATTCGCAGAGTTGCGTTATTTATATGCCATTGGCTGCATTGAAAAAGAAAATGAATATAATATTTAATATAAACATAATAGGGATAGTGGTTGATTTTTGTCTTTGTATATGTTATTGTATTATGGGCCGGTGACCTGGTGTACCAGTTAAAAATCTTGAATCCTGAAAATTCCGTACACATATATCTTCTTTTTCTTTTTCTTTATTTGTTAATATTTTTGGGTATTTTGTCTCGGTGACATGCAATAATTTCATGGATGTCAAGATATGACAGTTATGTTTTATATCTTTTCACCGCAAGTTAAAGCTTGAATAATCTTCAGATAAAACAGGATTCATGTCAGTTACGACATTCTATTAAAAGAAACTGCTATATATCATATCAATACAAATTGAAGAAGTTCAGAAAACAAGCAAATTTTGTGGATGTATTCGGTCTCTTACACACACACACACACACACACACACACACACACACACACACACATCACTCACATCTCTGTACGCATGGGTTCGAGTCTCCGCTCGAACATGAGAGAAAGCTTGCCAGTATTTTCCCCTACCAAATACATTGGCCGACACATATAGCCTATCCTGTGCAAGAAAATGGTGTTATTAAGTAATCATGCCTTTATTGTGTGGAAATTAACTGATTAACATTTAATATCTGGCGCCAACTTTGCTACCCATGGTTCTGATATGTTAGCCCTATCTACACCTTGGTGGATGCAGATATTTCTGTGTTTCGGGTAGCAGATATGCGGGTATATGAATTTCATTCGATGCGGCGGCAAGCAACCGCATCCAATCAAAGTTGTTAAAATTTGAACACTGTTCCTACATTATCGAGACAATGGAGCTCACAGCGTGAATGGACTCATAAATAAGCAATTTTCCACTGCCGGTCCGTGTTTGTACAAACACCTTTCACTCGAATACACCTGTAATGGTTTCTCTCTGGTACGTAGTCATACATTTGATGTTAAACTTATAAAAGTTTCCTTTTGAAGTCAGTCGCCTCCAACATTTATGACCGATGTTAAACCGCTATTACACGCTATTGGTTAGTTGGCATTACATACTAAGGGAGGCAACTCATGGAATCCAATAGATGTCGCTAGGACAAGCACTACAATATCTGCTCGATCCGCCAGGCGTAGATACGGTTAACATGTCGGAACCTTAGCTAGCGAAGATGATCTGGCGCCAATTAAAAAAGAAAATAACGCAGAATTCGTTAAGTCGAAAAACAATGTTTTCTTAAAACATCATTTGGGGTCTTGAGTCAAAGAAAGGGAATTGATTTATATAGCTTTAGTTTAGTCCGACAATGAAAGACATTGACCCTGATGTTATTGAATTTCAGAATTGTTATGACTTCATTGTTATGACCACCCTGGAAAATTAGCACATTTTTCAAGTCACAGGAATGATCTTAGATGGGTTTTACTGTTCTTTGCGATGAAAACTTTAGCTCTTCAGGCAGAGTTTTCTGGCACCACTTTAAATCTTTAAAACACAATTTTGTTGAAACATATTACACCTTGCAAGATTTTTTTTATACGAGCCCCTCATCACTCATCTGCCTGATAGCCAAATGCAAGAGCAGTCGACCAAAGATGCTTTCTGTTGGATTTTTTTTTTCCCGGTGCTGTTCATTGCAGATGTTATGAAAACAGTTGTTTCAAGGTTTCTCTGTTTTTGTATCTTCATCTATGTTCGATGGCACATCAGGATCATTTGTCCAAGATTCTGGGTTTTCTATCGCGTTTGTCAAAGTATAAAATTGAATAAAAAGTTGTTTAAATGTTAGAGTCTATGTCGTCCACTTTAGTAATTGCTACCAAAACAACATCATTTGTATAAATCTGACTGGCATTCAAGCCAGGACACTTTCAATCCGACTTTCTAAAAGTCTGTTAAGCGTTTTTGTTAGATGTTATTATTAGGACAGAATTTTGAGTAAAAGTAATAACATTGAAATTTTCTCTAAATTGTATTAAAACTAATTTTGCATTAAATTATATTGGCAGTAATTTCCATTAAAATATATTGAGATTAACTTTATTTATTTTCCTATTACAACTATGTACTATTTTAATAAAGATTGCGCCCTTACAAGCAAGTGCAAATCCTCCCCCCTCCCGTATTATACATTTTGTTTCTGTATGCCAAGTCAGCAAAACTTGTATTCCTAAAATTGTGTTAGTACTTCGTGACCAGATTCTTAACATTTTTTTCTGACTGAGTAAGCTGTACGATTCAGCCCTTTCTCCAAATAAATAAGCTGATGAGGCAAAATAATTGTCTGTCTAATGACGTAGCTTAGCACACTCGGTTCCAGTAAGATTGGACAGGAGTCTCGTTCTGATTCGAAGCGGACGAAGCAAGCATCCAACGTTTTTTCCTTTTCTGGCCATGGAAGTATAAGTCCCTGTATAAATTGAAAAGCAGGCTTGCGCAAATCAGTTCGCTCGCTAGCAGAATCAGAGCGACTCTGTCTTCTCTTACAGGTAAAAATCGTCTGTGTTCGTAAATTTCTTTAAAGAATAAGTACCTTTCTAACGTTAGAGATTTTTTCTTGGTAAGTTCATACTTCTGCAACATTTTTCTGAATTCTTTCTATTTTATATTATAATGTAATGGAATGTTTAATTGTTTTTAAGAATTTATATTTATTTGTATTTACGGTAATTATTATTGGAAAAGACGAATTCGCTACCAACTTCATGCTTAGATTTAATTTGGAAATACAATATTCCTTAAGTAATAAAGAATAATGTTTAGTAATCTATTCCAAATTAGTATTCTATTTTAAATTTAGTAAAACACATTTCCTCAAAATGATTGTTACATTAATCGCAACTATTGAATTTTATACTCTTTGGCTATCGTGAATTTAGTCGAGATTTAATTATCTGTATTATATTCTAAAATGCAAAAATTATATAAATGTATGAAGTTGGTAAGCTTGAAGGAAAATTATAATTTTATATGTATTTCATGTATTTTAAATATAAAGGCTTTATAAGATGTATCTCTGTAATGTAGTATTATATATCTATATATATCAATTATTTAAATAAAGTTCGCTCGCTAGCAGAATCAGAACGACTGTCTTCTCTTACAGTCGATCCCATCGTACCTCCGCATTACCAAGTTCCCCAAAGAATGGTGCCGTATCTACACCATTATGCGTGACACCTCTTTCTTGTTTAAGAGAGCCCGAACTTTCCTCTCTCTCTATCTCTAACCATGGACAAAGACATTTCTTAAGTTATGAGTATTTCCTTCTCATAGCAAGAAAGATTATGAAAACAACATTCTTATCATAATATTATTAATGGTTTTCTGATATTCTTTTGCTAACAGCAGCCATATCGTATGGCTGATGGGCATTATTTCTATAAATTTAATAGCCCTTCATGCCACAATGCTTTCTGCAAAAAATTGCTAAAATTATGGTGATTGGTTTTTAGAAGTCATTTAAAGGATTCACCTGATTTTTCTAATGGTGCATATATTTTGATAGCGAATCGACATCATCTGTATAAACATGAAAGCCCTTAATACGAAAATGTTGTTACAACTTTTGTACTTTATTTGCGAATGATTAACACATGAAATCTAAGAGTTTTTATGTCCCTTTGAAAGGTTCTTTCATGCTCGTCTACTAGGAGTTGGTAAAGCCCAAACTGCTTAGTTATTTCGAGGTTTCATACAAGATATTGTTCCACGAGGGCTCAAAATCTGGACAAATTTGTACACATTGGGTACAAGTTGATCGCAAGGCCTCTATTTTGCCTTTGAGGTGACACTACTGTAGTTAGTCGGCAGGGCCGCACAGAGCGATCACGGGCCCTGGAGTAAGAAACACCCCGGCCTCTCCTAGTTCTTGTTCAAACAAAATTTTCTTTTATAAAATTAAAAAGTGTTGTTCGGCCTGGACCCCCTTACGGGCCCGGTCCCCGGGGATATATCCCCGGTTGCCCCCCACCCCTCTTGTCGGCCCTGTAAGTCGGCTAAATTTTATAAAGTGACATACTTGGATAGGATTTCCCTCATGTTGTAAAAATGGAAGTAAGAAGTAAGTAGTTATTAGTAGATGCTTTCGGACATTAATTAGCTGGTTTGTCTGTTTCCTTTCTTGATGTTAAGAGTCATCTGTAGTATTGACTGCTTTAGTACATGGGCTCTGCAGGTGCTGATACAATCCCGCCGAGGTTGTGGACCGCAGCGCTGATGCAATACGTATAGACTCATTGCATTGTCGATATATTCTGGATTTAGTAACCTGGTATCCCTAGATGGCGGCCTTTACTTCAGATTAAATCAAGACTCGATGATAAAGCTGTCTGAAGGACAGTGGAGGCGTCCCCTTCCATCTTTTAGGGTAGTCTTGTTAGCCCCTTTCCCTGACTCGGTTCGTTGTACTCGGCAATTCCGGCTGATACATTGGTTCAACTGATAGCCGGATCTAGTGAGTGTGCGGTTCATATATATCCTAGCAGCCACATTTCAGAACATATGATATACACAACCGGTTAGCAGAAACAATGGGCGTTAAATAAATACTGGATACACCAATTACATACTCTTCTATTCGGAGAGTGATCGACATCTATATTTTCCTCCAGGCCCGAGTTTTATTTAATTTGTTCCTCCCTTGATAACCCAGATGTAAAGGCCCTATTGGATTTTGATGGAATTTTTCATTCTGTTGGAGAAGCCATGCTCTTTCCATATCCGATCATGTTTTGTGAGGCTGATGTCAATTACCATGTCACTCTTTGCCTAAAGACGGCATCGTACACCACCTAAAAATTGGTCTAACAGTGTGCCATCTGTGGAATTCAGTATTAACACAGCCAGTTATTGCATCGACACTCAAACACAAGTATACTGCCACCATAATCCGAGTTTCCTCTGACCCTTGCCACCCAATTTTTGATATTTGGACATTTGTGTTGGGGTGTAGGGTCAGAGGAAACTCGGACTATGGGTTATGTAAAATTGTATTTTGTAACTGACATTGTCCAAAATCCAGATCATTGTCTACCTGACAAGAATCATTGATTTATTTTTTTTTAAAAAAGTAAACAACTAATACAAGGCTAATATTTTTTCTATGAGTGTGGGTTTAATATTAGGCTCATTATCAATAGAAGCAAACATATTTATTTTGGTCCTAGTCAAGGACATTGTGTTTACCTTGTTCTTTATTATAATTTTAGCAATCAATCTTCTGGAATGGTGTTTCCATTACCGGTAAGTAATCGTTTTTTAGTTTTATTTTTTTAATAGAAAATGCTAATCATGACCTTGAGTTTTATAATCTTGTTTACTTCGAAAATTATTTATTCATGCTCTAAGATTTTGAAGCATAATCAGTCTTATTGTTTTGTTTTTTTTTTGTCCAGTATTGCATTTGGGCTGGAATTTATTTATTCAAATTATTTATTAACTGGAAATACAATGTGTACACCTGTAATAATATTATTTTACAGAGCCACTAACTTGGAATTGTAGTGAATTCAAACAAGGACTTCTTGGATTGTATTGTTGTGATTCATCAAATGACTGTTGCCACATCATTACAATTCAGGCCATTGGTAAATTAGTACATATTAGACAACAGACCACTACAGGAATATTAACACCTTCAGCATTGAAAATTATTTAAAAAATACCACTCAAGTTAATTCAGAACTTTATTCTATAGTACTTTTATTAGAAATTCTAGTGGGGGGGGAGGGAATTTGCAATATCACAAGTTATTTGTACATTTTCACTTTGTAGTCTAGGGAAATAAATTATTTGTTGAATTTTACAAACCTTGTTGGTGTTTGCTCACTTCTATTAATTATTTTCTGACCATATATATATATATATATATATATATATATATATATATATATATATATTCCACCAAAACTCGATTGATCATCCACCAATGATTTGCAGGTACATGTATTTTGGATAAACTTCAAAAATAAAGTTCTGAGAAATCTGGCATTTACTCCAAATAAACCCATCTGTATTACAGACAATGAATAGAGTTCATTCTTTATGAAACTGATGCTCTGAATAACAGAACAATCAATATGAACGAAATATGTTCCATCAAGTAATTTCACTTGAGAATGTATTCAAGCCAACACAAGATTGGACAATATAACCAACTAAAGTTAGTTGAATTCATCTGCTTTAACTTAACTCCACCCTCACTTACAGTGTTAACACTTACAGCTGTAACTGGGAAACATATAATCCATGCAACAACCAAGGAATCCAGTTACATCAGCAATGTGATACCCCAAGCTGATTCGGAAACAACTCGGAACCAAAACAAACAACATGACAGCTATTATGCTATTATATTCAAACTTCAACTACATTTGCTGTCACTAAGACAATATAAACTCTTTATTATCAATAAATAAAAAGAGAGAGTTGACTAGCCACCTTTTATTTTTACCCACCCACCCCAAACAAAATTTTGTTGGGGTTGGGGCAGAAAGGTCTATATCACTAATGACAGTCAAATCCCATCTGCATTAAATGATTCAAACTGAATGCACCAACTGCAAAAATTTGGTTTGTGATAACTTTTCCTACAACTGACGGGTTGTGCATATGTTACATTGCTACATGGCCCGAAAGGTGGCTTCATCAGCTGTTAGGGGCACATAAACCTCACCAAGACGAGACAGCTGAACCAGTGCATAAACCAGAATATTTCCCCTTTGAGGAGTTACACGCACAATGAAAACAGTCAGTGACTGGAGGTTACTAGACCCCAGCAGATGGGAGGGAACATCACAATTTTCTGTCGGGCAGTTTAATCATCCAGTTTTCGAGGAGGTTAAAGTGCAATTTTGTTGTTGTTGTTGCAAATTTGAAAGGTCTATATGCCAGAAAGTTTGGTTGAAATTATTCAGTCATTTTGTTGATGTTGTTTAAACATTGTTTTGTATTTAGTAATAGTGGCAATATATTTATGTTGTATCCGCATCATTTGTACAAATTTGAAAGGAATTTATGTTACGATACCTTTTCTCACATTTCATCAAATTCTGTTCAACAGATTTGGAGAAGTTGTTTATAATATTATGGCAGATTAGCATCGTTTGTGAGGTTTATCTTGTTTTGTTTTTTTTTAAAAGAACAATTGTTAATGGCCGAGTCTGGTTTTTTGTTATTAGTAATGGTTGTCATATTTAAAGGTAGATTGACATCATTTATATGAATCTGAAAGGTCTTCATGTCAGGATACTTTCTTTCAAATTTAATTAAATTATGTCCAGTTGTTGCAATTTAGAAGTTGTTTAAACATTTTTTTTTTATTTGATAGTGGATTGGCATCATTTGTACAGTTTGAAAGCCCTTCATGCCAGAATGCTCTCTCACAAATCCAGTCAAAACTGGACCAGTAATCTTGTGTTTGTAAGAATAGCACAATGCATGATGGTTGCAGATCCATACCATAAGCTCACATGGTCTTATGGCCAGGCTAGTTAAAACTTCAGTATTTATACATAATTGCTACAGGATTCCAAAGCCATGTCAAGATCACTCCATTCTGCATTTGCAACAAACAATAAAAATTTGGGTTCTTCAAGATAAAGCCATCAAACTGTCAATTTATTAAATAACTGCCATACTAGCTTTACTGGTGCAATACACTTAAGAATAAGCATCTTACTTTTAATCCAGTAATGAAAATAAATTTACATGGAGTATAAAAAGATCACCTACTTTATTGCTCATTTATAGGGAGTAAAATTTACTTTGGAAGAATTTCAAAAGTAGTGATTTCCCCAGAAATTTTCGATAGCACTGAGATAAGCATGCTACTGCATCATGAAATTGTGCATTGTCATCATAAAATTGTGCATTGTCATCATAAAAGTGGAAAAAAATATTAATGATATACAAGAGAAATTCATGTATTTCCATCATATTCTTTACTTTCCTATGTTATAACATTTATTGTCCAACTCATTTGTCTGTGAATTTAAATAAATGATATCCCTAGTTTCTTCATTTCACTTCATATTTTGATTGCCACAATAAAATTAAAGTCTTTTATGCAAGGTCCTTCTCTACTAACTGTCACAAGGCAATTCAGCACCTTCTGTCTTAACTTGCTCTTTAACATATTTATGATTCTCTTCATCACAGAGAATGACCTTTCATGGTCTGTAAAAAAAAATAAAGATATTATTCATTGATGTACAAAAAGATATGAATCTTGAGTCAATTACCAGGGATAAATTGTTAAGAGTTAAGAAAATGATGTGTTTTCAACAATCACAAGTGGTAACTAATACACATTCCTTTCCATTAAGAATAATGTATAAATGTGTTTGTCACAGCTCTATTTCTTCACTGAATCAAGGTCAGATAGGTCAACTATTGATAAAGGGCATTTTTCCCTATGCCTGTCTAAAAGACATAGACTCTTTGATATGCACCCATATCTGCCTTAATTTGTGACCCTCCACCTTCACATAAAAAATGCACTCTCCTGAAAGTGATCAGTCATGATGTGAACCCTGCTAAAAATATAATTACTTAATGTATCATGTAACACATTCCATTTACAAACTAAATTGCAAACTGTTTACTGTTGGAAAAATTTTCAAATATAAATGAAGCGGTAATCCAACACTTTTTTATTTACACATTTTCAAAACAGGTAAAACTAAGTGATAAAAACAACTCCTTTTCTTACTTGGATAGAGAGAAAAAGAAACACGATCTGACAAGGCAGCCCCCCAATTAATTTAAAGTCTACTAATCAAACAATTTTACCATATATGAGCAACTAA
This sequence comes from Megalonaias nervosa, assembly GCA_016617855.1. NCBI lineage: Eukaryota > Metazoa > Mollusca > Bivalvia > Unionida > Unionidae > Megalonaias > Megalonaias nervosa. Next base: position 15,771 of record JAECUM010007943.1, on the reverse strand, counting down.
TGGATAAAATGCAACTTTCATTCCTTGTCATATTTTCCAGCAAATAATATGAATGACAACAACAACTATTGCTATTACTATAAAAAAGAAATTATGTCCTAAGAAAACCCGAGGATTTGACACACACCCTCTCTTCTGTTCATAATGAAATATATCTGTACCAAAGTTTTTCAATATGAAAAACTTACCATCCAATTCAGTTAATTCCACCAAAGGATATGAAGTCTTCCATTTAGTGCTGATCCCCATCCTTCATTTCTTTAGCTTTTTCTCTGAGAAATGTCAAGCTATCTGATATGAGAATCACCATTGTCGACACCAATCTCTTATTTTCATAGCCAGGCCAAAATGGGGCTAGCCGAGTGCTGGGTAATTTAATGCATATTTAAGGTGGTGTGTCAATGTTTTCACAAGAATTTGCTTAACTTAAAATGTAACATCTCTCATTGCTGGTAACTGAAATGACTTGTATGATATAAAACAATATCAGCAGACTCCATTGTGGCCGATCATGTGACTGTGAGCCAGCATCAGGGTCATACACCAGTAGTTGGGCAAACCAGGTACAAAAATTTTTGTTTTTGTTGGTGCCAGTTTAACACCATTTTTCAGCACATGATAGGCTATTCATGGTGGCCAGTAAATTTAATGGAAGAAACACCTGGGAAGAACCACCAACCCACAGAAAGCTCATGGCAAGCTTTCTCACATAACCCACGATGGCAAAGTCAAGACTTGCACACGCACAGACAGATGAGATATTTGAATAATTTGTTAAGGCAAGTGCCTCAGACCACTCAGCCACCAAGGGTCTCAAAACTGCCATGTACAAAAGATAATGGCTAAAAATGACGAGTAAGTATCATGGATTATCTTAATTAAATACCAAATTTGAGTTAATAACAGGTGTAATCATCTTCACTAGCCAAGGTTCCAATAACCATATCTATACCATGGCGGATCAAACAGCCACACTGGTGCTTTGTCGTTGCGACATCTATTGGATTTCATTTGTTGCTTCCCTTAGTATGTAATGTCAACTACCCAATAACGTGGTGCATTGTACATCCGCCAAAAACTGTTGTGGCAATTGACCTAAAAAGGATACTTTGTAAGTTTAACATCAAAAGTATAACTATGTACCAGAAGGAAGCCATTACAGGTCTATTTGAGTGAAAGGCATTTGGGCAAACACAGACTGGCACTGGAAAAGTGCTTATTTATCAGTCCATTCAAGTTGCATGCTCCCCTTGTCTCAATCACATAGGAACAGTGTTCAGATTTGAACAACTTAATTTTGACTGGATGCGGTGGCTTGCTGCCACATCCGATGAAATTCACCAACCCGAAGCACAGAAATATCTGCTTGATATGCCAAGGTGTAGATAGGGTTATTGGAACCTTGGCTAGCAAAGCTGAGGTGTAATTTGAGTAATATGGCTTTGAATTAGGTAACAATTTTTAACAAATTAATTTGATAAAAATTGCAAGAAACATTAAAGCGGATAGCATATCAGCAGGTTCTAAAGCTGGCTGAAATGAGATTATAGCATTGTTACATTATCCCTATGCAAGCTATCTGCAACATTTGATCAAGGCCCGTATGTAGAATTAATGCTATTGACCTTAAGTGAGATGACAGATCGCTCCGCCTACTGAATCACGTGACATGACCACCTGCTAACCTCCGACAAACAAGCAGTTTTGGGCAAGGAAATACGTTTCAGTTTAAGTGATATATTTATTAAAATTGGTTTGTATTATTCCTAAAAATGAAAAATTACAAAGCTGCATAAATTATACTGCAGTAGACAATATTTATATTCGTAGTTCAAGTTCGTATAGTAATAACCTAAGTGTTTTATTTGAGTAAGTAATAAAATCAATTTTAAATTTGTTGGAGAAATTATTAATGTAAAATGAAATTCGCTCCCAAAAAATGCCATGCATTTAGTATATAATCTCATCCATATTAATCTTATCTGGCTTATGTTTATGCTGCCATAGAAGTAAACGAATTAAAAATTAATAACAAAATCCTAAATAATTACTGTTAGAAGTATACTGTTGTCTATAAAAATGATAAAGTTCTATTGTTCGTCAGATGGAATTTTGATGATGTCTGTTGATGGAAACATGTAAATGCATGCTTAACATATCGGACGATAAAAAAATATCTAAAACCATTGTTTTTGTATTTCTTTGTTATTACAACATTTTTTAATCCCCACCCCTCCTTCAGACCAATGAGAAAGTAAAGAGTCACTCAAGTGTCTGAAAGATTGAGACTATAAATCATTATTTTTAAGACAAGCCAACATTAAAATCAAAATTTTCAAACTTTCAATTATGCAGTCTGGGTTTCACTACATCCGATACAAGAAAATAATATACATCATAGCCCAAAATTTAGAGGGTACTCCACTCATATTCTAGAAATGTTTATTTATGTATATATTTTCAATTTCAATTTTTTTTTTTCTTCAAACCATCAACAGGACATGCTTTTCTACGTACTTTTACGTAAAGAAACGTTGTTATTGTCATCAGTTATTTCCATATTCAGCTGATTGTACACGCGACCACAAAATATTCTTCATCCATCGAAGTTTTGTCTATGTTACGGGAAAGGAATAAACCTAATTCCTCTATTTAGATGATCTGGATATCGACTGTAAGAATCACATGGCTCCAACTGACTTATTTTCACCCTTATCGATCGAGTGATAAACAAATCATTGTAAAATTTGTAAATACTTATCATAATCAATTCATTATTGCCACAGGCAGCTTGTCGGAGGAAAATGGTGGACGAAAGCAATGCCTTGAGGTGTGTCTAATTTACATTCGCTGATTGGTTAATGGCTCAGCATGATTGACAAGTGGCGATAGGTCAATTGTGTGGAACCAATTTTCTTCTTTCAATCAGTTACCTTGACCTTTTGACCCCCAAATGGACATCTTTCTACTCCAAATGCAAACTATCCACAAAGTTTGGTCTATGCAAGTGATGTAAACTAATAAAATCATGCAGAAACTTTTAAAATTCCATCAGTCTAAGTAATCCCAACCTTCAACCTTGAAATCAATAGGTTTTTTCTTCCAAGTGAAAACTTGGTCCATGCATGTGATGTAGAACTAATGTTATTGTGAAGAAACTATTTTCTTCTTTTAGTCATAGTGACCTTGATCTCTGAACCCCAAATCCATAAGCTTCTTTCTTACCTCAAGTGCCATCTATCCACAAAATCTAAAGCGAGGGTAAATGCTGAAAAACTGAAGTCATCATTCATAGATGTAAAAGTCATATTAAGTTAATGGACATACAGGACCAGTCGTATTAAGCTAATATGCATTCTCCACCGCTCCAGTGGACTAGTGGTAAAGTGTCCGCCTCAGATGTTGGAGGCCGCAGGTTCGAACCCTGGCAGAGTTATACCAAAGACTTATAAAAATGGTACTATGTGTTCAACATCAATTATTTCAGTAATGGGTGACATTTTTTAAAATTTGATTCTACATACTTTGACATGGCAATTATTCACTCTATCTGAATCCTCATACATCATATTCCTTTGGAAGGTCATTATTTGTCCTGAGAGTACTATGGCAAAATCAATCTCAAAGTATGTGAACATATTTGGACAAGGTCAACCTACATGTGTGATCCAGTACAATCTGGATTGAATGTCACATGCTATGATGTCACAATGAAAGCTACATATGCTGCTAAACAAATTCATACTACTCGATATTGTGATGATTAGACTCAAGATCCTCTTTTCTTGACCCAGTTTAGTACCTGGCCACCATCATGATAGTTCATAGCAATCCATAATTTTCATCCAGAAGTTTCTTCCGGTCAGTTAAGGTGCAGAGCATTCAATAATCAGGATTGAACAGACTTCAGTTAAACAAAATTAGTATTAAATTTAAAACAACAGTTTATATTTAAGATGAGTAAATACACATATGACCTATATGACTTTGACTATACAGTACATGCTGCAAACAAAAGATAGCTGTTTACTAAGATACTAACGGTATAAGTCCACCTTTACTACATAAAAAAAATAAAGTCTTCATAACTGACTGCTTCTTTATTTCAGAAAAGGTTCTAGTAATGTTTTGGCATACAGTCAGTCAGAAAATAAACAAACAGAATCTTCAAATATTAACACTTCAATTAAAAATACAAGTATAAACTAAATGCAAAACTTGAATCAACTACATGATACACATTTTTATACAACAGAACAATAAAAGCTTTTATTCTGTACATTGTCAAAACAACTTTGTAGCTTACATGTACATTTACCTCTGATAATGGTTTCCAAACAATTTACACAGAAAAAGAGGCAAAACTGAAATTCTTGCAAACAAACAATAAGAATGTCAAAACCAGAACACAATATGACAACCATCTTTCTCATTAAGGTTTGTGACCATGACCTTTAAATCCTCAAACCATCAAAGCTCTTGTCTCATCAAGGGCAACCTAACTGAAGTTTTAAAAATCAGGTTCTTATGCAATAGCTCTACTGTCACATCCATTCACAATGATCTTGATCTTTCAACCTTTTCCATGTAAAATAAATCAACATTTTTTACCTTAAAATTGCCAAAATGATAGGTTTCTACAATTCTTATTGGGCAAACCAACTGAATTTGGTGAAGGCATGAAAAGCATAGCTCATCTTATTACACTGAAACAATAGCGCTATGGTTGGTTACCTAATGACATTAAATCATGAAGTTTCTTTGTCTTCGATGGTGACCCATCTGCAAAATTTGGTGAAGGTATATGAAATAAAACTTGTGTTACTGCACAGATACCATTTTACTATAGTTACTAACTGTTACCTTAACCACTGACCTGGTCTTTTGTCTTCTATTGGGCAACACATCAGTGAAGTCTGATGAAGGTATAAGAAAGCTGAGCTAAAGTTATCAAAGAAAATTTATATGGGATTAACAGATGACCAAACATTACCACAAGACTAAATGCTCTGCCTTTTGGCAGGTTTATAAATATAGGATACACATACAATGTATTTCCATACAGATGGACAAGTGGTTATAGCTCCCAACTTCAGTCAATTACTCTCACAAAACTTTGTTCAAAATAGATACAACTTCAACAAAAATTCTCAGTCCAAACCTCTCCATCATCACCCCTGAAAAATCTCTAAAGGGAAGTAATACATAGAAATTAACTTTCAATATCAGTCCCTGTATAAACAACTAGTTTTTAATATGTCCTAACACAAATACATAACAGCACTATAATTGCTCAATGCAAAAAAAAAAAGGAAAAGAAAGGGGTTACATGAAATGGGTAATCTCAACCCTCAAGTACAGTTCACCCTTCTTTTAATGCACTATATACAGAATAACATTATAAAAAAAATGTGTTCTAACAAGGGAGAGCTCTATCTGACTTTCAAAAATGTATACACAGAATCTTACATTGGAGACAACGTCATGGCCATATAAGCAATACCCCGTCTTAACATTTGCAAAACAATCTTTGCTTTTTTTAAGGAAAATCCCAGTTATCTACATGATCAACCTATTGCCAAAGCAGAGATAGGAAAATCCAGGCTACCTATATAATCAAACACTTGCCAAAATCCAATAGGAAAGTCCCAGTTACCGACATAATCAATTCATTGCCAAAAGCAAAGATAGGAAAATCAGTTACCTACATATTCAACCTATTGCTAAAATCTGAAAGGAAAGTCTCAGTTACTAACATAATCAACTTACTACGAAAAACAGAGATAGGAAAATCAGAGTTACCTAAATAATCAACCTATTGCCAAAAGCAGAGTTAGAAAAATCCCAGTTATCTACATAATCAACCCATTTCCTAAAGCTGATGGAAAAATCCTGGTAGCCTACATAATCAACCTATTGCCAAAAGCAGACAGGAATTCCTAGTTACCTATGTAATCAACCCACTGCCAAACATTGATAGGAAAATACCCATTACCTACATAATAACATACTGCCAAAATTAAAGACAGGAAAATCCCAGTTACCTACATCATCAACCTATTGCCAAAAGCAGACAGGAAAATCCAAGTTAGCTACATAATCAACCCACTGCCAAACACTGATAGGAAAATATCCGTTACCTATACAATCAACCTATTGGCAAAATTGGAGACAGAAAAATCCCAATTACCTACATAACCAACCTACTACCAAACAATGATAGGAAAATATCCATTACCTATATAATCAACATATTGCCAAAAGAAGATCTAGGAAAGTTCCAGGTATCTACATAATCAACCCACTGCCAAAAGCAGACATAGAAACATTCCAGTTACACATATAATCAACCTATTGCTAAATGCAGAGATAGGAAAATCAGTTACCTACATAATCAACCTACTGCCAAAAGCTGAGAGGAAAATCCTAGTTACCTACATAATCAAAACAACCTACTGCCAAAATCTGATAAGAAAGTCCCAGTTACCCACATAATCAACCCATTGCCAAGGGCTGAGATAGGAAAATCAGTTACAACCTACTGCCAAAAGCAGTTATGAGAAAATCTCAGTTACCTACATAATCAACCAACTTCAAAAAGCAGAGAGGAAAATCCTAGTTACCTATATAATCAACCTACTATCAAACTCTGACAGGAAAAATACCCATTACTGTATAATCAACCCATTACCAAAAACAGATATAGGAAAGTTCCAGTCACCTACATAATCAAACCATTACCAAAAGCAGAGATAGGAAAATAAGAGTTACATAAATAATCAACCTATTGCGAAAAACAGTCAAGAAAATCCCAGAAACCTACATAATCAACCCACTGCCAAAAGTAGACAAGAAAATCCCAGTCACCCACCTAATCAACCCATTTCCAAAAACAGAGATAGGAAAATCACAGTCACCTACATAATCAACACACTGCCAGAAACTGAGATGGGAAAATCCCCGTTACCTACATGATCTACCCATTGCCAAAAGCAGACAGGAAAATCCCCGTTACCTACATAATCAACCCATGGATGCCATGGAAAATATACTGGTTGTCAGATTGCCACCATTTTTAATAAGGACTAAGTTGACATCGTAATAAGTATTTTAGTGAAAACCCAACATTAATATTACCATCCATTCTTGAGTAGCAACAATATTTTCAAGATTGATGCTGTGATGGGCATATCACACATCAGATCAGTACCATGGTCATTTAGGACCAACAATACTTCAAAAGAAGTCTTTAATTGAAAATCCCATGTTGATATGACCATCCATTCAGAAACAGTAGCAATAACAATATTTTCAAGATGGCCACTGTCATACCATCTTTATTTAGGACCAACTAGACTATGGGATCAATGCATGTTTCAAAGCAATCCTCCAAGTAGTTTAGGGGCAGGGATAAAACCTTGTAATAATGAACAAAAGAATATCAGACAACAGACAACAGTCCATCCCATAAGCTCTTCTAGTCCATGACAAGAAGAACTAATAGAAAGAGTTCTGTGACTTCTTCAAGGCGCTACCATAAAATTTTAAGAAGTGTAAAGGAGGATGCGAGTGAGGGTGTGTGCATGAGTGTGTGTGTTTGTGTGTGTGTGTTACAAGCATGGTTATAGTGAACTAAGTTCTGAAAACAAGGCAAATTCTAAAAATACAAACATAATTCTCAACACCATTTTCTCCCATAAAATATTGATGACCTTCTTAGGTGGAATATAATCCTGGAACTGACTTCTGAGTAAAAAGATTGCCTCCATTAGTTGCCTGTTACAACAAGCACTTCCTGCCTATTCTATGTCCCAGAGCTTACAGGGGATCAATTAAGACACTTAGAAAAAGCATGTCAACAAAATGTTTGCTTATGTAAACTGGTACTGAAATAGGATTTATAAATCACCAAAGTTAATTATATTTAAGTTTCATTAAATGCTGGTTGGTTGTGTGGATTAAACATCATTTTTCAGCACATTATAGGCCATCATAGTTGGTGGAAGAGCCACTGATCTATGGGAAGCTACTAGCAAGCTTTCCAACATACTCGCATTAGCTGAGCCAACACTCGAACCCACAGACAATGGTAAGATGTTAGTGATCTGTAATGGTGAGTATCTTTGACCACTGGACCCAGCAGTGTCATTAAAATTACATCTCTTATAATTTGGGTCCAACAGCAAAAACACAGATCCTGATCTGTTGTCAAATAATGCACTGACTGATCAGGGTTTATGTTGCTTTTCTACTGATTACTCCCTACAAATTGTATCGACTCAGTATGTGATGACAGATCTGGGTCTATGCAATTGGATTCAACTTGTATGCGATTGTATATGGTATCCGACATATTAACAAAAAATTCTACAATGTAGTGATCACCAATATGTGAAGTTAGTTCTCTTGCAATATTTACCATAAATTCTGTTTTGCAAATTTAGTTCTCTAATTTTTCCCCAACTGTTTTGTGCTTGCAAAAATTGTTTTCATTTACGATAAAAGCATAAATAGAGTGTTTATCTGTTCTTCATATGCACAAGTCATACAGCTTCTTGATGATCGATCCATATAACCCATTAATTTCACAATATAATCACACAGCCACAATCTCTTTCAGGTAATGCAAGACTATGTCAAAACTACAAGACTACTGTGATGGAAGATCAGTGATATACTGTTTGCAGTTGGAATTGGCTTAAGTGCACCCACATGGTAACAAGAGGAATGTTCGATTTAACTGGACAACCCAATGTCTCACCTGCATTCTTGATCCTTCTCAAGCCAAAACTGACAGGTTCTTCTTGGTTTTGTAGATATAGCCTTGTACTATCCATGAAAGAGATCAATTATCCTAGGCAGTGTGCATAACATAAATTACAAAATGCAGTTTTCATATCGTATTAAAATCATGTCCTAAGTTATTTGCATCCATCCTGACATTTAATGGCCTAGTTTGGCAACTGCTGATCCTTTTCCGGGTGAACTTACAAATGTATTGTCATTTATAAAGAAAATACAACAAAAAGATGAAAGCATGTTTAAAAGGCTACAATTTTTACCTTTACATGTCCTCTACATTATCAAAAATCTAACATATATACATAATGCAATGTAAATAATATACAAGGAGTGTTCAAAATATCACAAAGATTCATGTTTACCTCAAGAAAAGTGGAGCTGAAACATTTGACCACAACCAAAAAAAATTACTAGTGCAATTTTATGGAATAATTGCTGGTAGACATTCTTTTTTCTATAAAAAGCAGAAGACAAAGTCAGTTATAATTGCTGGTAGACATACTTTTTTCTATAAAAAGCAGAAGACAAAGTCAGTTTGCACAAACACTGTGTATCTGTTTCTTTCCCTCAAGAATTCATACTCTGAACACACAATAATGGAAAATTAATGATTATTGGACCAGTTTGGCCTCACATAACAATGCCCATCAATTTTGTACTGGTTATAACTTGAATATGGGTTATGGCGACCCCATCCAGTGACCCTCTTGGCCACTGGGCTGACATCATTACTAGCGTATGGCTGCCACTGTTGACTTTCAGGCCAAGGTTGATGTTCAAACTGTGTAAAAGCAAAGGTAGGCTGTACATAGTTACTTCTATGGATAGGTCCTCCATAGCGTCTGATGTTATCAGCCTGATTGTCATAGCTGTGTATATTTTGGTCCTGATAAGGCATGTTCCTCTTATTCTGGTACTGCGATAACTCTTTATACTGAGCACCCACCATTCGTGGCAATGCTATCATAGTAGGCCTGATTTTCTTATTACCATTAGCAGTAATCTGGAATTGGTGTGGGTGGGGATTGTGTATTATCCTGGGATTGTCCTTTTGCCAAAGATTGTCCCTATTTTTCTGAATGACCTCACTGCTTTTGTCGTTTTCCACTCCTGTCAGAAACTTCTTGTAGTTGCCTGGGGATTCTTTGTTCCAAGCCTCAGAAACATGGCTAAGAAGTAGGTTTGTTATGCGACGATGAGCAGTCATGTCCCAATGAACCCCATCTTCAACACGCCGATGAAGCTGGTAGCGCAGGTAGTAATGTAGGTCAAGCACATCATATCCATGAGCGACAACAACCTAGTGTGACAAGTAAATAGTTATAATTTTGTAATTCTTTATAATTTACATGTATATTTAACAACTAAGAGAATAGTTTTTGTTCTTTTCTTGTTTTCCTTCTTAAATTCTTCCAAATGATACATTCCACTTGCTCCACTGGAGTATGATCCAGAAACAAAGTGGTGACTGAAGCAATAAACTGTGACCTACTCTTTGCAAGTACACATCCTGCACATAAAGTACTAAAACTGAATGCACATATTTCATTCATAATTGTACAAGCTATATGGTCAAAGCAATGATACAAAATGTAGAAGCTTTACAAGCATAAAATAGACCAGTGACCTACATTTTATACAAGTAGTACTCAAGATAAATCCACCCATCAAGTTTCAGTACTACACATCCAACCCTTCGAAAGGAACAGCACTGATGCAAAATCTTCACACAAACACCTATGCCAACAACAGTACCATGAATGGAAAATTCTATGCCAGTCCTTTTTAGTTATAGGGACCAGTACAGCATGACCAACTACATTGTGTATCAACTGACTGGTCTCAATCACTTAGACGTTTGTGAATGCATTTAGACTCAAAGTGAACTTACAGAGCAAAAATCATAGTTTTCTTGTTTGACTTTCCATGACTGTGACCTCTCACCTTCTGACCCTAGAATTTATAGGTATCTTTATCTTTAAGTGCAAACCATCCCCAAAAAAAAAAATTTATTATGGAACTTACTGTAAAACAAAAGTTGTGCTGCAAAACCCATTCTTTTTATTTCAGCCACAATAACCTTGACTGTTGATATTCTGACCTCAAAATAAACTGGCTTTTTCTATTCCTTACATGCAAACCCTCTACCAACTTTGGTCAAGGGAAATGGTGTGGAACCAAAATTCATGCAAAAATCGCTTCTCTTTTTTAAGTCACACTGACCTTCACCTTTTTCTTCAAAATTAATTTTAAAAAATTCTACTCACAATGTAAGTGATTCATGACTTTTGGTGGAGGTAAGTAATCAAGAAAAAGTTCTATTGCAGAAAGCATATTTTCTTCTTTCAGCCACAATGACTTCGACCCTGGACATTCTGAACCCAAAAGAGATGGATTTCTTCCTTAACCAAAGAGCAAGTCATACGCAACGTTGTTGTTTTTAAAATCATTGTTCTTAACAATCTCCTTGAGAAGCATTACCATTGTTCAACCTAAATGCTAAACTTAGTAAAAATCACTCAGTAGTCTTGGAGTGACAGCCAAACAACCACTATTGGAAATTAAGTTCATGCATCAGTCATTACCTTGATCAGCCACTACAGCTGCAGCCAGCAAGAAATGCATACAGTCCACAAATCTAATTCCTATAGTGATTCACTTGTATAATAAATACAATTACCCTGTTAAGGGTATGTTATCACAATATACAATGGATAGTAATTAATACATAAAGTTTATAAGTGAATAAAGATATTGATTCATATTCCTGATTACCCTTGTCAGAAATGACTTTTTGTACAGTCTAGGATGTATACAGAATGGAAGACTATAAATGGTTATGAGCTAAACACAAACAATTAATCTGTGCTAGTAAAGCATAAAATGTAGGCCACAGTGACCTTTGGTTGTAAGGGTGTAGAATTAACAGAGATGCATTTAATTTTCAAGTTTCATTATTCTAACATAAACAGCACCCAACAAATGAAACTTCAAAGTTCAAACACAAAGTTTCAACAAAAAGCCACTAAAGCATGAATGTAGATGACATAGACCTCTTTTTTTATTTTGTAACAAAGGTGCAATTTTATCAAGACACATCCATTCACCAAGTTTCATGATTCTATGTATACCATAAACGCATGTGGTCATGAGCTAACTAGAATCACAGTCAAAGCTAGTGAAATGTGGGTCAGTGACTGCTTTTGTCATAAAATGGTGATCTTGACAATGTTCTAGTTCAATGGATTCTGGCATGAACAGTTACAACACTAATTTAACCAGTCAATTATTCATGAAATATGGGTGACAATGTCTTGTACTGATGTTGAGTCCATCTTCTAAATTATGAAATAAAGTGTGAAATGTTTGTCCTGAAACATCAACATATACTCAATAATGGATCTGTCAGCAAAAGTTACTGAAAAGACAAATTTTCCAGCAGCATGTGTTCTTTGTAAAATCACTGAAATCACTGAATTGCATCTTCAAAGCTGTCCAATTTTTTAATTTTACTTATTCAGGGATTCTACCATATCATTCAATATTTCTTCCAGAACATTCCCTTCCTGGACCTTTTTAAAAGCTTTTCCTATGATAATTTTACTGAATGGTGAATATTAACTGTCTGCAGTTTCTGCTTTCTCACTATGACTGTCTGCTTTAACAATGGTAAGTTCTGGTCCAAATACAGGTTTTTATTCATCTGGAAGAGGTAGGAGAGGTTTGTAATGGACCAATTTCTTCTCTGAATCTGTCTTCAATAAAAAAGAAGTCATCAGTGGATTCCAAATTAAGTCAATAGCTAAAACATAGAAACAATAGTAACAAGTCAAACATAGCAAAATTCAATGACTTCTACGGACTGGTAAAACAAATTAAGGCTATTTTAAAGACTGTTCCATTAATTTCAAACTTTCAATGGGTTATGCAAGACCAGACATCAAAATTCAAGGGTAATGCAAGAACAAACATAAAAATTCAAGGGTAATTCAAGACATCAAATTCAAGGGTAATGCAAGACCAAACATGAAAATTCAAGGGTAATGCAAAACCAGACATAAAATTCAAGGGTAATGCAAGACCAGACATCAAATTCAATGGATATGCAAGACCAGACATCAAATTCAAGGGTAATGCAAGACCACAAATAAAAATTCAAGGGTAATGCAAAACCTGACATGATATTCAAGGGTAATGCAAGACCAGACATCAAATTCAAGGGTAATGCAAGACCAGACATCAAATTCAAGGGTAATGCAAGACCAAACATAAAAATTCAAGGGTAATGCAAGACATCAAATTCAAGGGTAATGCAAGACCAGACATCAAATTCAAGGGTAATGCAAGACCAGACATCAAATTCAAGGGTAATGCAAGACCAGACATCAAATTCAAGGGTAATGCAAAACCAGGCATAAAATCCAAGGGTAATGCAAGACCAAACATGAAAATTCAAGGGATATGCAAGACCAGACATCAAATTCAAGGGTAATGCTAGACCAGACATAAAATTCAAGGGTAATGCAAGACCAAACATAAAAATTCAAGGGTAATGCAAGACATCAAATTCAAGGGTAATGCAAGACCAAACATGAAAATTCAAGGGTAATGCAAAACCAGACATAAAATTCAAGGGTAATGCAAGACCAGCCATCAAATTCAAGGGTAGCGCAAGACCAGACATCAAATTCAAGGGTAATGCAAGACCAGACATCAAATTCAAGGGTAATGCAAAACAAGACATCAAATTCAAGGGTAATGCAAAACCTGACATCATATTCAAGGGTAATGCAAGACCAGACATCAAATTCAAGGGTACTGCAAGACCAGACATCAAATTCAAGGGTAATGCTAGACCAGACATAAAATTCAAGGGTAATGCAAGACCAAACATAAAAATTCAAGGGTAATGCAAGACATCAAATTCAAGGGTAATGCAAGACCAAACATGAAAATTCAAGGGTAATGCAAAACCAGACATAAAATTCAAGGGTAATGCAAGACCAGACATCAAATTCAAGGGTAGCGCAAGACCAGACATCAAATTCAAAGGTAATGCTAGACCAGACATAAAATTCAAGGGTGATGCAAGACCAAACATAAAAATTCAAGGGTAATGCAAGACATCAAATTCAAGGGTAATGCAAGACCAAACATGAAAATTCAAGGGTAATGCTAGACCAGACATTAAACTCATGGGTTATGCAAGACCAGCCATCAAATTCAAGGGTAATGCTAGACCAGACATCAAATTCATGAGTTATGCAAGACCAGACATCAAATTTGTGGGTTTTTCATGATGTACAAAGTTAACTCCCTCAGTGCCCTCCCCACTCCAAACTGTTGCATAGGACCTATGGAAAAAGAATGGTTTTGATTCAGTGAGGCTAATGATCACCCAAGTTTAGCGGTTACCAGATCATGACCTTTTTAATCCACCACCACCCACTACCCATGCAAATTTCCTACACAAATGTCATGTAATCAGCAGTCACCTGTCTTCAGCAGACATATGTTTCTTAACCAAGTAGTGGTTTCAACCTGCCTTCTGCAGTCACTGGAGAGCATATCAGCAGTGACCGCTCCAAGTATGCAAATTAAACTTCTTTTGTTTGATGAGCAAGGCATGGTATATATAAAGGTACATTACCTTTAAACATTTTATTTTTTATTGAACTTCATAACCCAAAGAAGCTCAACATGTCAGCTTCAAAAGCAAGGTGGTTTTTGACCTTACAGGAGGTATACTGCACTGAAGATATCCCTGACAGTTTAGTAATCCAAATCTAATCTGACTGTATTTTGGACATTTATGTTGGGATGTAGGGCTGGAGTCCATGCAAAAATTGAAATTTCACCACCACTGTGCACTGGTGACATAGGGTAACTGCTTACCAGCTGGCCTAGCAAACTTAAAACAATGTTACATCGAGTCATATCAGCATGAAATCAATAGGGAAATTATTCAGTTTCTGAGAAATTGTGAGCAAAATAATAGTTACATCTTTAATCCACTTCCTGATAAGACAAAACTACAGCATTATGAAACTGACCCGGCGCTTGCGATTTGCATTGCTACTCACATGACTACACAAATCTTGCAAACTACATGTCCATTAGTCAGGTGCTATTAACAATAAACCCCTTTCCAATGTCATCATTAAAAAAGTCTAAAATATTTTTAAAACTGTTTGTAAAAGAACGAAAGCACACATAATTCTCAACATGTTTCTTCCAATGACCAGAGACCTGTCAATGTCCCAGCAATTTGGACAAAGTCAGATCAATCAAGAATGGAGCACATATTAATGATGGTTTTGTTGTATCATGTGATTACAACACTGACTAGTGTTTTTGGCCTGATTAATCTGGCTTTGTGGTGGCAAATTCCAACTTTCTGACAGGCAAATGATCAGTTCTCATTCAACTATTAAACTTTTGACAAAGAAAGTACTAAATATTACTGATAATGTTGATTACTGATCTTGAACTTGTACTGACTCAATCCATTTTATGTTTCTGTGAAAATACTTCTTAATAATAATAATAATAATAATGAGGACTTTGTATAGCGCCTAATCTTTAGAAGCTCTAAGCGCTTTACAACATTTGACAACACTTAAAAAACATATATAATGATCTGATTACAAAATTAAAAACAAACACCATGAAAGTAGAAACAGAAAATATGCTGTAAATATTTAAGGCAAGGATACTTTATTAGGTCTTTAAGTCTGTTCTTGCAGTTGAAATAAGTGAGTTTTAAGAGCGCTCTTGAATGAAATCACTGTGTCTTTGTGTCTAAGTGCAGTGGGCAATTCGTTCCACGTTGCTGGGCCCTGGTATGCAAAAGAGCGTTGTCCATATGATTTCATCTTCATAGTGGGAATAATGAGAATACGAGTGTCAGAAGAGCGTAAGTATCTTGCAGGTGTGTACACATGGGTGAGGTCAGATAGGTATGTTGGA